>JAMXBD010003316.1:0-127149 GCA_024138025.1 Combretum micranthum
AGTTACCTCCGGATTATTACTACTAGAGACGACCGAGTACCGATGGCGGAGTGAGTTTTTCTTCCCAATTCATTTATTGTATGTGCTTGTAAAGTAGTGCACTAGAATGTAGGTCAATTTGAATGGAATATGATAATGGGGATTATTGGGAAATTATATGATTGTTGTTGATATGAGAAACAAATTAAGAATATCGAAACGGGTGATAAACTTTGATTGTATAGTTAGCTATGATGGATTGTCTGATAAATTGAATTGATCGCCTGAGTAAATTGGCTTATCAACTACCTTGAGTAAATGATAATTTGACATGGCATATCACAAGGGGATGGAGCATGAGCATTTGTAGGTTAGTCGTGAACCATAAACGACATCGAATAATCGTAGGTTAGTCGTGAACCATAAACGACATGAATAATCGTAGGTTAGTCGTGATCCATAAAACGACATCGGAATCGTAGGTTAGCCGTGAGCCATAAACGGGATATTGTCGTACCGCAGGATTCGTTAATCTGCTAAACCCGGGATGGAGGCGCAATTCCATCCACATATGATTTCCGGTTGGTCATATGTATGTTGAACTCATGTGTTGATGCATACACTTGCTTGATTAATAACTTGGTTGAATTGTTGTGATATAAAGGTTTTTGTGGGAGATTACACTCACTAAGCTAGTTTAGCTTACATCCCTACAGACCATTCCTTTTGCAGCTTACGCATTTATGGCTTAGGCGAAGAGACCCGGCCGAACAGGTACAGAAGCTAAGAGTTTTCCTAGAAGTTATAATTCTTTTTGTATTAGACTTCCATAGAAAACTTCTAAGACTTGGAGACTGTAATGGACCGCTAAATATTCTTTTGCGGGGGAATGCCCCTTAGAATTATTAATATTTATTTATGTTCATGAATTATATCTATTGCCCATGCATGCCAAATTAAGCTTTATCTCCATTCGAACTTGTACTCTATTGTGTAAAAGGTACGCCTTACATCTATATGAGACTTCCGAAAGACTAAGGTGGTAATTCGGGAATCTTATATGGCAGTGGCGGACTGTTACGTTTAGGGTATCCTATGGGGCGTGACAATATCTACACATATCTTCACAAAACTCATGAGAATAAGCCTAAATTCTTATGTACAATATGCATGCCGATAAAGTTAAAGAAGCCTCAAGCTGATGAGAAAAGTTGTTAGAGAGGGATGTAAGTGCTGAAAAAGAGAAACTCAATTTCTTAGGGTGTGTATGGAGTAGACCAAGCACAAGTCTCTTTACAAAACTTATGAGACTAAGCTTAAATCTTTTCATGAAATGAGCTTATAGCTTATAAGCTTGGGAGGGCTTTGTAAAATAAAAGATCTTCATTAAAGTCTCTTTTTGCAATGGAGACAATTGAATAAGACTAAGGTCCAATTGATGGGTCAGCGATGCTATTCTTAGCCTACCAAGTCAAATTTTCTTAAAACACCATTAAAATTAAGCATGTCTTTTAGGTTCTACCACTAGCTTAAGCAATTGCTTTGTTAAATTAAATTAGATCAAAAACCTAATTATCGATTTAGCTCTTTACATTATACCATCTAACTAAACGTTGTTTTAACAAAGCTTAGGAGGTTTAAGCACTTTGTTGCATGCTTAAATTTTTTAAACTATTGTCCAGTATGTTAAGTTACTGAGTGATCACCTTAATCAATTGGCTTGTTCATTATTGTTTTATGCTTGTTGACGTGTGTTGAAATGTGATGATGACTTTTCACTTGTATGTTTAATGTGATATTCTCCTCTTAGTGTGGGATATTTTGCTCATGTATTCATTTTGTTGCTCCCAAAACAGTAACTACAAAAGTATCACATGATATTGCAACATGGTGCCTTTAGTAATTTATCCTTCATAAACCTGTTTGAATATTGGTTTTAAGAGCTCCTAGTAATTATGGTCCCTCACAACAGCTTTTTTTTTTTCCCATTTGCTTATTGAGTTAAATAACATTTTTTTCCCTATATATGTTGTATAGACCTAAAAGATGCTAAATATAGAAGTAGTCGTTTTCAAAGATGAATTATTTGAACGTAAAGATAAATTATGTTAATTAACATTTATAGGTTTGATGGTATAATATAAAAATATACGTTCCATCTTTTTTCTTTAATGGGACTGACCACATTAGTTATTTAATGGTTTAGATTCATACTCAACTATAACTGTACTACTAAAATACTTAATATATCAATTGCTATACTTATTTTTATAGTAAGATGATTTATTGTTTACTAACCTTAGAAATTTCAATATTTTTTATGTATTAAAAGAAAACGAAGTTTTAGAGATAAAATTTATATTTCTAAGAAGAAAATTATATCGCAAAAACTATCGCCACTAATTCTATTGTATAAATATAAATTCTTTCATCTATTTTCCATCATAGAATTTTTATTTTTAAAGGTTAATTTTCTTGTAGTAATATTACAATAAGTGTATGATATGATATATTAATGTTTTAATGTAATAATTCTAGAAAACTAGGAAAGATGGCAAATGTAAAATATTCTATATGTAGATCTAAAAGATGTTATGTCCTAGTCTTTGTTAATTTAAAAGATCAATTATGATTATTAGCATCTATAGTCCTATAGTAACATAAATGTGATTTGCTTTATTTATTAAGAAATAATATTTAATAACTGAGATTGTTCAAGCTCATATGATACTAAAATAACTCAATATATCATACCAAAATCACAACCTCAACATGTCATTTTCTAATGAACTATAGGCGGTTACAATCTTATTTTGATAAGAAAATGTAGTGCATAAATACTCTACAACTTATTTAAGCGACATTTAATAAACAAAACTTGTTTGTGATATGTTTAAATTTTATTGTGCATATATGCGCTTGTGTTTATATGTTGTTTTCTGTAGATTTTGTATGAACAAATCTATATGTGCACAAACTTGGTCGCTGTTCACATCGATGGCTCAATGTGCTAAATAGTTAGGGTGTGACAAGCTCAAAACGAATACTCAATAAGGTTAAGTCTTATAATCGACGAGATCAAAGATCACAAGCTTAGTCCAGGGCTAAATCCAACGCGCAGCATGCTTCAAGGCACGACGAGTTTAAATCTAAGACTCGACGAGCATAGACTTAATCGAGGCAAAATTGAGGCACAACGAGTTTAGGGTGGAACGAGATTTAGGGAACAATAATTTAAAAAACTAGTCGTTATAGACTTTTAATTTGATCGTTTGAGGTTCTTTTGAGAGTAAATGACTATCTTTTTAAACCATATATATATTAGGGTAATTTTTAGCAAAGAGTAGAGCTTAACTTACATATATTATATCAAAATCTCTCTCATTTTGTGTTTTCATTTGTTAAGTGAATAATGATATTTGTGAGATTAATAAGCTAATATTGTAAGACACTATTCATAGTTTTATTTGAATATTTTAGTTATGTCCTCCTACATTTAAGGCAAAGGTATGTGTTGAGGCACTTGTGTGAAGTCCTACGTGTATATAGACAATTTATGAAGTCCTCATGTCGAGGCAATGACTGAAGTCCAATGTTAGGGCAATGTAAAGTCCTCTATTGTGAGGCAATTGTTTGTAATAAATGAAATGTGTGAAGCCTACATTGAATGAGGCAATTTGTGGACCATGGATGTAAGCCCTTAGATTTTTTAGTAAATATAGTAAACCCTAAGAACCGAAAATCAAACCGAAGCCCTAAAGTCAATCTAGTTCAATGTTTAGCCTAAGTGAATCTAGATTCGGCAATCTCGTGTTCTTAACTCCTAAATAACGGAATTGAGATAATTGTGGATAACGATTCGTAATAATATAAGAAAGCTTAAAAATACCAGATTCATTAATTTTTAGTGAATTTCGGATCCGAATAGGATCAGTTTTTGAAAACCATGCCGCAATACATCGGAGAGTGAAAATATTCCGACAATACCATTAGACTCGTAAAAATATAAGGTTTTCAAAAATATCAGTTTTAGAAATTTCAGTGACTAGAAATATCAGATATATGCCGTTTACATGTATTTTTTTTACTACTGGTGTCACTCCCCGCCCCCGCAAGCGACGGCGATGCGATGCTAGGGTAGGTAAACCCACCACTAGCCCCCTAGTGGTAATGACCGACACCACCATTGCATCATGGTGACCCCAACCAACGCATGCCCCTTAGGGTACCACGGGCACTATAGGTATTATTACTCTTAGGCAGAGTTGAACCCAGTCTGCAGACTGTAGGATTCGAATCCCAGACCTAAGGCTTTTGCCTGCCCCAAAGACAGCACCTTTCACTCTAAAATTCTATAAATACCCTATCCCTTCTTCATTCTTTCACACAACTCATTTTCCTATTAAAACTCTACCAAAATCACTCCACAAACTGTCTCTCTCAAATTCTCTCTTCTATCCACAAAATCATTTCCCATATATTACTACAACCACTTCTTTTTCTCTTCAACATACACATAACCTTAAGTAAAACTTCTCACATATACTCATCATGTTCATATAACTTAGAATGAACTTAGTGTATGTTTCTTAGATTCATGAGAGTTAAAGAAACAATAATATGTTCATGTTTTATTTTTTTACGTGTTATATTTTTCTATTATGTTATTATTGTTATTATGATGTTGTTATTATGCTTCCATATTTATATCTAGCTAAATATATCTATGTATCTATATATATTCTTTAGAGCATATAAGCTCACTTGTTATTTATTTATTTTTATGCTTTGCAATTTATTTACTTCATGATATTTTAAGACTAGTATTGCTAATCTTAGACTTGTCTTCATCAAGTCAAAACAACTTTTTCTTTCTTTTCTTTTTCTTTTTAGGACTAGTCTATTCTTAGTCTCGAGATGCCTTGATGAAGCTAAAGCTCCCAATACTTGACTTTATTATTATGTTCTTATTTATTATTATACATCTTATCTTATTATGTGATATTGTTGTATTTCTCATAACTATATAATCTCATCCATGCATGAACATGTTGATATTGTCTTAGCAATAATGAAAAGGAGTTTTCTTAAGTAAAGAAAAATTAGAACCCTTTTTAAAAATAAATTCTGTCACATAATGAATTATTTTTCTATAAAAACTTAAAGTTTCATCTTAACAAATCTTTTCCAAAATTTAGATAAGTTCATCACAAGTTTTTAGTAATAATACTACATGGGAATTTATCAAGAAATACATAACGTAAAGTTAGCACATACACTCTTTTTAAACTAATAAAATAAGAAAGTTTCTTTAAAATTTAATATTGTTAAATAAATGTTTAACAAAGGTTTTTCTTAAACTCATTTATTGAAATTTTCCACCAATACTCTCAAATACTAGGGTCTAGGCAAGTTTTACAAAATCATCAAAGAATTACCTTTTAAAGTTAAGTCTTACATAGGAAATAAAAATTAGTAAAATATCATTATTGATATTTATTTAAAGTGGAGCTAACTTTAGCAAAACTTTAGAACACATAACATATCTACTTTCAAAGACTTTAGTCACTACCAAGAAATACTTAGAAAAAATCATATTTTTCAGCCATTAAAAATGAAGTTATAGGAATCTTAAAAGCACTAAAATTATTTTTAGAAAATTTAATTACTCTCAAAAATTAAGAAATAAAGTTGAAAGAAGAGAACACTCGCTTATAATAACACAAGAGATTTTTCCTAAAGCTAAAGTGAATTTTTCAAATCTTTGTTTTTTCCAATCTTTAAGACACATTGTTTTACAAAAATCATTGTTGAGACAACACCACTAAATTTATGCATCCAATATGAGTATGTATGTATGTATATATATATATATATATTCAAACGATTTTTCAAAATATACAAATATCCATATTTTTGTACAAAAATTTTTGGATGAAAAGCTTGGAAAATTGTGTTTTGAAAGCTAGGATTTTCGTAACATTTTGTACCTTTCTATTCCGAGACCCAAATGGCTTTTAATGACAAAAATAACCTTAGAAATGGATAGATTTTTTCGAGTTGATAGAAAAAGGTATATAATACATGAAATTCCAAGTTAAAATGAGCAAGATATGACCATTTTAAGTTAGAATTTCCACCAATGCGAATTTTGACGAACCTAATAATATAGAGTTAGAGAATTTAAGTAGAACATGGATAAAATACTCATTTTGGGTATTTCTTTTGTTTAAGTGATGAAGATCAAGATCTTCTCTTTCTTGAGGATTACTTCGATTGATATAAGATCGTTATGGATAAGTGAGTCTTTCTTTACGTTTATGTATTTGCGTATGTGCTTATAGAATAGAGCACTAGATATTAGGAAAAAATAAAAATTGATATGCATATGGGTTATCATGGGAGTTATGTATGTGAATTGCTATGTGTGATCAATGAATGATAAGAATAACGAAGCTCTATTTATTGATTGTTATAATTGTCTTTATGTATATTGCTATGTGTGCAAATATTGATTAATCACCTTAAATGAATTAAAGTCAGATTGAAAATTCCCTTAAACCAATTTGCTCATGTATGTCACTTAGAATATCATTTCATATTTTTGCCACTACTCCCCAGTGTGAGATCGGAAAGGTAAGCTGCCTAGCTACATCTTAAGGAATTAGGACATTCAGGGAATATGGCCTCAAGGTATAGCCGAGCCGAATCAGTCGCTTTAAGTAAGGAAAGCCTAGGGACTAGTAGTACGGTTAGTTCGAACCCTAAGACGCGCGCAATTTTTTAAGGAGGTCGATTATGCCCAGTTCAAATCATTCCCTAACCACCGATGGAGGGGTAAATCCATCCTATATACAAAACCAGATGGTTCGATGTATTATTTCATCATTTGGTTGCTTGCATTTCATATGCTTGTTTAATGAACTTGTTTGAATGCTTGTTATGAGTAGTTTTGCATAAAGATTAACTCACTAAGCTAGTTATCTTTATTCCCCAATAGACTTTTGATATTGCAGGATCGTTATTTTGCACCCGAGACCACCTTATCTGTCCGAGTAAAGCTTATGGTTTTAGGGAAGTTTTTAGAGGAATTTTGTTTTGAAGTCTTAGATTAGATTTCCTTTAAAATCTTCTAGCTTTAGTTAATCTTATAAAACTATGTTGTTAGGGAGGTTATCAGGAGAATGCCTTGTAGAAGTTGTAGAACTTTATATTTTGATGAATCATATATACTTTTTTGTAGGTTTTGCTGCCATTATCTTAAAATTTATAACTCCACTGATCTTCCTTTGTTGTGAATGTACGTCTTGTACCAATATGAAAGCTTCTGAGTGACTAAGGTAGCTATTCTCAAGTTTTAATATTGTGTATCATGGACTATCATGTTTAGGGTACCCATTGGAGCATGACAATGGAGGCTAAGAGATGGGTCGAACATCACGTAAAATCTGGTGTAATCTTCTTGTAAACCCCCAAAGTTTTGCAATTGGTTAAGTTTAAACGTTAATTGGAAGGTCAATCGAAAACCCTAAAGCCAACAAAACTCTAGTTAGACGTAGCAGTTTAAGTTCGGCAATCCCGTGTTCACAACCTTAAATGAGTATGTAAGCCCCGGAAATTCTCGGTAGCTAGAAAACCCCAGGAGTTGGAGACGAAACCCTAATCCGATCAGATTGAGTTTAGTAAATGGAGCCTAGGAACCCCAAATCCGGCTTTCCATCGGTTTCATAGTAAAACAAATATTTTGGAGTGAATGAATTTGAATTGTTGTTCCAAAGTACATTTCAAACTTTTGAAAGTTTTAAATTCGGGAATTTTTCAATTCCGGGCCTTCCCGAGCCCAATTACGGAAAAGCGTGCCCCGGGCCACGGATTCAGAAAAATATTCCGGAATATTCATTAGAACCGTAATTTTATAAGGATTCCAAAAATATCAATTTCATAATTTTCCGAGCTATAAAGATTACAGTTATAGCTTTTCCCGTGTTTTCGGAACAACCGGTAAAGTAGATGTCTTGTCTACTATTCACAAGTACAACCTACACTACACACTACCCATACCCTATTCTTACATCCTTACAACTACTCATTTCAATTTTCTTTTCCAAGAAAATTTGTCTCCTTAATAATTATTACATTTATTACAATTTCATTTACTAAATTACAAAAAAGTCAAATTTTAAACACACACACACTTCATGCATGAAGTGGCCGGCGCCCCTCCCTCTTGCTCCCCCTCCCAATTGAGTTAATTTTACTTCTTTTATTTAACTAAAACCTAATTCCTTTAGTATATATACTAAATGTTCTCTCTCTCTCTTCATTTCTTCCATTTTAACTTTTGAAAAAGAGAAAAACTCTCCTTCTTACCCTCTTTGTGCCGTGAGGTAGCTCCCCTCCCCCTTCATCACATTTCCAACTTTGCTTCTTCTCTTTTTCACTTCAAGACTCCATTGGTATGTGTATGTAAGCCTTGTTTCTTCCTATTCTTGTAATGGCAAAGGTATACCTTGTGTATTTCCTCATCAAAACCCTATGATGCTCATGCTAGGGATATGGAAATGCATGAACAAGGATGTCAAGCCATCACAAGACATGGATCTTGTGTTTAAATGCATTTTGTTAAGATTTCATGTTGCTCATGCATATATAGTAATGACCTTGTATTTATATTGATGTTCATGCCATGAGATTCATGTTATATACATCATATGTAGTAGATCTAAGGTTTAGACATCCACCACTTCATGTACATGCATGATCATAGGTTCATTTTTGTTTATGTGCTTTATTGATCATAAAAATGAGGTCTTGTTCATGTATAGAGATGCTAGATAGTATATCTCCACATATAGATGGCAAGAACATTGAAAAAGGAAGGACTTTGTTAGATATGAAGTTGAAAATTCGGATGAAATGGAAACCCTACCCTAAAGACCTCCAAAATCAATTTTAAACTTATATTTCATAAGAAAAATGAAGGGTATTGTAATATATGTTGAAGGAATTATTTTCATAAGTTTATATGAGTTTAGGCATGATAAAAATAAGGAAAACAAGAGGTGAAGTTAGGATGAAAATATTGACTTTAAATGTGTAGTTAAATTCGTAACTTTGTGTAATGCCTATATAAACACTTAGTATTTAAGTCTAAAATGGATGTTTTATAAGCTAAATGAAGTCCTTAGATAAGTATACATTGAAGCCCCAAATTTTAATACATTAGACTAGATTTCCCTTAAGAAAAATGTAAGAAAAGAAAATTTGGAAAATTCGGATTTTTATAACTAGCTTATTTGAAAACATATTTACCAAATGAAATATGTGAATTTTTGTGCATGAATGGAGGCCATGACTATTATAGACTTTGAGAACCTAATTTTAGTCAAATAATAAATAGATTACAAGATTAAAAACCAAAGAAACCCTAAGGAGTATAATGTGGGAGAATAACTTCTTAGAATTAGCCTTTATGAAACTTTCCCCAACACTTAGGAGTTCCTAAAAGTTTATTACTACAAAAATCATCATGACCATGCACAAGTTGAGTTCATTACATGGCATACACATTAGTAGTTCATTCCTAAATCATTCATGCATGAATCACTAACTAGGAACATTTCTTATCAAAAGCAAGCACATTTTCAAAGTTGGATCAATTGCGGGACAGAACTGATCCCACTGTTCCGTGACCTTATTATTTTCAAAACTTGGATTTAATACTTGAATTAGATAGATCTTTCGAAGTAGATGAAGATCGATATAAAGTTTGCGAAATTCCGAGTTAAAATGACCAAGTTATGGCCGTTTTAAGTCGGAACTTCCAAATATAGCGAGAAATCCGAATTCAACTAGTCTAGAAGTATAGTTTGATTTAATTACATAATGAGAATCTCATAGGGATTATTCTTGTTGGTAGGTGATTCCGAGCAGGACGACTCTCTACCTCCCGATTACTATTATTAGAAGTTTGGTGTCCCATGGCCGAGTGAGTTACTTCCACTCTCAATTAATGCTTGTGAATGTAATGTAGTGGCACTAGTGATGTAGGCAAAGATAAAAAATTGTACAAGCATGATGGGGTACGTGGGAATTATTCATGTTGAATTGTTGATATGTGAAATGGAGCTTAAGGTATATCGAAACCGGTGTTAAGTATTGACTGTTTTATTAGAATCATATGATGAATGTCTGCGTATACTTGTTGGTCACTTAAAAGAATCGAATTAATGACTATTCGACTCCGACTATAAACCGAGTTCATTCATGTCACAATGGGGTTGGAGCATTTGCATTGGTTGGTTTTTCGTGACCCATAAAACGAATGTGAGGTTAATCGTGATCCATAAAACGAATGTGAGGTTAATCGTGATCCATAAAACGAGTTTTAATCAGTTGACCGTGAGCTTAAACGGCGTCGTACCGCAGGATCGTTAATCTGCTAACCCGGGATGGAGGGCGCAAGTCCATCCACATATGATTTCCGGTTGGTCATATGTTTGTTGATTTCATTTGTATGGTGCATACACTTGCTTGAATAACACTTGCTTGATTGATTGTATCTAATTGCGTTATGGAAGTATTACTCACTAAGCTAGTTAGCTTACACCCCGATAGTGTTTACTTTTGCAGCATGAGTTTATATGGCTTAGGCCAAGACAAGCCACAGCGCAGGTACCGGAGATAGGAGTTTCCTATAGAAGTTTGATTCATTTCTTTTGTATAGACTTCCATTGGAAACTATGGACTCTGGATGACTGTAATAGACTGTTATTCTTTTGCGGGGGAATGCCCCTTAGATTTTGTAACGTTAAGATTTATGCGTTTTGATTTATTACCTATGGCTAATGAATGCCTTGTTAAACTGTTTAACTCCATTTGTTGAAGTATTCTATTGTCGTAAAGGAACGCTTTACATCTACTTAAGACTTCCGAAGGCCCCGGGTGGGGAACTCGAGAGTCTTACTTAGTATGTGGCGGGCTGTTGCGTTTAGGATACCCTACGGGGCGTGACAGTTTAAGTTGGTATCAGAGCACTAGGTTATGAAACAAGACAATAGAATTAAAATACACTGGACCTAGAAATCTAACTACTAGGTTAAATGGAGTTGAAAACGTTTTCCTGCTAAGTCTAATTAGTAGTATTGTTTGATGTAGGTCTCTCTGGGTGAGACTAGGGAAAGGGCGAGGAATTTTACAAAAAGAAATGATGAAACCATGGTAGAATATAGACTGAGGCTGAGAGAACTGTGTGAAGATTTTGCTTTGGCCCGACATCCCCGGACCCTAGGGGAGATGTACAGGTTGTGGAAGGATGGGCTGAGATATACCCGATGGGCTTCAGTAGTGGATCGATTGAGTTATGATCCTATGGGAAGAAGGAGCTGGACGAAGTTAGAAACCATCTACACATTAGAGAGGATCATGGTTGATTACGGACGTGAACCCATGACGAGAGAAGCTACGTTTATCTTGAAAAGTGGAGGAAACCGAACCCCTCCAGATTTTAGGGTATGGATCCCCATAGGGCCCTTATATATTTATGCTCATGATAACTTATTTGATCACCATGACTGGAACATAGCTGATGCATGGAATCATATCACCTGGCATGCAATCTATCTGGACATCCTCCCTCCCCGTGTAATTGCTCCACCTCCAGCTATGGATATAGGTATGCAGCTGAATGGAGCACCTGTGATTGAGGAGGAAGAAGAAGAAGAGGAGGAGGAGGAGGATCCCGAGGAGGATCCGAACTGGGAACAAAACGAGGTGCCTAGGACCCCTACCCCGCCTGTTGAACCAGAAGTGCAGGTAAACCCAGAACCCAATCCAATTATATGGGATTTCAACCGGATGTTGGAGATACCAGAGAGTGGGAGGGTAGAACCCGAGGTAGATTCCAGGCTATGGAGAGATGTGTATGTGGAGGGTGAGAACCCACCTGTGCTTGACCTAGCAGTAGTAGAACCCGAGGCCCCAGTGCCTATGGAGACAGAGAATGTGGCAGATGAGCCCGTGAGAGAACCTGAAGTAGAGGTGAACCGCCTAGGTGAGCCCGAGATGAGAGGAGGAGAAGAAGTAAGCCCGCATGAGGGGCAAGGGACTGAAGAAGAAGAAGAGGAAGAAGAAAGTGAGGATCAGGAGCCTCTAGTTCGACCCGCTAGGAAGCGGAGGATGACCACCAGGGAGTATCTTAGCTTGTTCGTCCGACAGGACGATGGTGGTTCTACCAGCAGGGACGACTTCCTAGCCCGACCCCCGACAGCTCTAGTGATGATTAGAGACCGGGATGTTAGCGAACCCATAAAGTCCAAGCGGAATCCTGATTTTCTTATTTTGTAGTAGGCAATGCGGGATGCCAAATTGCCTTAGGATTTCAGGATAGTTAGTGTTTTGTTGTTCTTTTTCCCTGTATTTTGTCATGTTTTCGGGAATAGGGAAATTGATTAGAATAGGAAGGAAGCTTAGCTAGCCAAATTTTGGGAACTAAAAGCTGATGTAATATCTGTATGGCTCGCTAAAAGAATGAAAAGAATCACTTTTGTTTTAAAGAAATGGGATTGTGAAAAGCATGCATTCTAGTCTTGATACATAAGAGGACATTAACTGCATAATGATTGCATAAGCATCCACTCATTCGCATCATTGTGGTGAAATATCAATTAGCTACATTATGTGTGGATTCTCTATTTTCCTTATGGTTCTTTTAATTATTCCTTATTTTCTTTTATGGATTGATATTTTGATTTATCTTATGACCTTATGGAGTTATGTATTCCTTTTTCCTTCTGAGTTTAAATTCCAGATTCTCGTAACTTCTGAGCTTGTTATTAATCTTATTCCTTTGAAATCTAAAAACCCTAAATGTGCTAAAAACTCCATTAAACATTGTGTAAACAGACGTAACCGACGGACTCGGAACCAAGGACAAGGGTCTAATCCTAATGAAGCCGATCAACCGGCTATACAACAACCTGACCCCCAAGGAGTAGCACCCCAAAACCAACAGGGCGATGTACTAAATGCGATTGGGCAATTGGCCAATCTTCTTAACACCTTCATTCAGAATCAAAATCCAGTACAGAACCCACCCCCAAGTCAGAGTGCTCGGGATTCAGCACCACATCCACCGCCCGCAGATCATCGGGAAATGACTGCGGAGGCACCTGCTCCACAAGAGGAGCACTCCTATAATGTGCGGTTGCCGCCACCCCCGCCATACAGGAGGCCCCACCGAAGCTCTCTACCGGACTTCATCAAGAGCAACAGGTACTTTGATGGGGCATTCGGTAAACCGGATGAAGCTGAGGATTGGCTGGCCCAAGTGGAACGTTCTTTTGCTGCATACGAGATTCCACCTTACTTGCAGCTCGAATATGGGACATATATGTTAAGATACAATGCTCGAGTCTGGTGGGACTCCAAGAGAAGGAATTTGACCTCCCCGGCCACCTGGGAAACCTTCCGCCGGGAATTCTTGAATAATTACTTTCCCTCTAGCTTGAGGGTGAAGTATAGTGCGGACTTCCTTCATGTAAAGCAGAAAGGGAGAACGGTAGAGCAATATGAGACTGAATTTGTTCACCTGCTGCAATATGCCCCTGAATCTTTCAGGGATAGTGAGGAATTAAAGAAGCAAGTGTTTCTGGGAGGCTTGGACGAAGAACTACGAATCAAGCTAGAAGAGTTTGGAGTAAGAACCTATCCAGATGGTAGAAAAGGCTCGAGTCATTGAAGGGGCTAGGAAAAGAAAGTATCAGGAGCCCGAAAGAGAGTATTCGGGAAGAGGCCGTTTGATGCCTCGAGCTCAGGATTCAAGGGTAAACGGTACAGGCCGTACCAAGGGTTTAAAGAGGAGTCTAGGCAAGCCAACCCAATTCAAAGCCAACGTCACATGTTGGAAATGTAAGGGAACACATGCACCTAGGCAATGCCCGCAGTTGCGGAACAAGTGCTATTTTTGTGGCGATGCTGGCCACATGGTTTTTACATGCCCAAAGAAGCTGGCAGTAACTTGCTTTATTTGCAAAGAGAAAGGGCACTTAGCTTCCGAGTGTTCACAGCGAAAGAGTGTGACCACCCGACCCTTCGGAGCCTCGAGCAATACTAACCCCTTGAGGTCTGGTAACAAGAGCGGAAGTCGAGCAGCTTCCGCGATGCACGGGATGAGGCTGTACAATTTAGAAGGCCAATGGATGGTGGAAGAAGACGAAGATGAGGACGTAGAGTTAGCAGCCTTGGATCAAAGCGAGAGTATTGATGGTGGCCTGGTGACAGGTTAGTAACAGAAACCCTCCTAAGTTGAAATTCAGTTGTTTGAATTGATTTATTGTTTAAATGGAAATTTTATATACTATGGAAAGCTGGAAGTAGAGACCCTATGTGGATAGCCTTAAGAATATTTTAAGGTTCATATGTGATGGGTGTTTGTTGACTTCAGGACATATACAAGTAAATAACGTGGGAGCCTATGCTTTGTTTGACACGGAGCGACCCACTCGTTCATCACATATAGTTTGGCAACCCGACTCGGATTGCCCTTAGCCACAACCATGGTTAGCTTGAGAATTAAGACCCCCACGGGGAGTGTGGTGTCAACCCGAGATCTAATAAAAGACTGTCCATTGGAAATCCATAATCACCATTCCAAGAGTGATCTAATTGTGCTGGAAATGAATAAATACGAAGTCATCCTCGGGATGAATTGGTTAAGTAAAGTAAAGGCAATAGTGGATTGCCAAAAGAGGACTGTATGTTTTTATGATCAATCGGGAGAAAAAGTAGAATTTATGGGAGAGGCCTTAGTCCCAAGAAGGATTGATCTAAGCTCGTTCGAGCTGATGATGGAGGATGATGAAATGATACCGATTGAGGACGTCTTGGATGAAGGGGAAAACCGTGAGGAAAGGAATATTCCAGTGGTGAATGAATACTTGGATGTGTTCCCAGAAATTTTGCCGGGATTACCACCAAGAAGAGAAATCGACTTCGAGATTGTGTTGGCTCCAAACACCGAACCAATATCTAAGGCGCCATACCGTATGGCACCGGCTGAGTTGAAGGAGCTAAAGACGCAGTTACAAGAACTTTTGGATCAGAAATTTATCAGCCCAAGTGTGTCGCCATGGGGCGCACCCGTCTTATTTGTGAAGAAGAAGGACGGATCGATGAGGTTATGTATCGACTACCGGGAATTGAATAAGGTGACTATCAAAAATCGATATCCCTTACCAAGAATCGATGATTTGTTTGACCAGCTACAAGGAGCTTGTGTGTTCTCGCGTATTGACTTACGTTCGGGGTACCATCAGCTAAGGATTAAACCTGAGGATGTGCCTAAGACCGCTTTTCGTACTCGTTATGGGCACTACGAGTTTTTGGTAATGTCATTTGGACTGACTAATGCACCGGCTGCGTTTATGGACTTAATGAATAGAGTCTATAAGCCGCTTTTGGATAAATGCGTGATAGTCTTTATAGACGACATCCTCATATACTCAAAGACCAGGGAGCAACATGAGGAGCATCTCCGTTTGGCACTGCAAACCTTACGAGATAACAAGCTGTACGCCAAGCTGTCTAAGTGTGACTTTTGGTTAGACCGGATATCCTTCCTCGGACATGTGGTAACGGGTGATGGAATATCAGTTGATCCCGAAAAGATCAAGGCAATAGTGGATTGGAAGCCACCACAAACCGTTACTGAAGTGAGGAGTTTCTTGGGATTGGCTGGCTACTATCGCAAATTTGTGAAAGATTTTTCAAAGATAGCTAAGCCGTTGACGCAATTGACTCAAAAGAACGAAAAATTCATTTGGACGGACACGAGAGAACAAAGTTTCCAGGAACTAAAGCGACGACTGGTCTCGGCACCGATTTTGGTTTTACCAGATCCGGAAAAGTCTTACACGGTACATAGTGATGCTTCGAGAAACTTGGATGCGTCTTGATGCAAGAACGGAAGGTCATTGCGTATGCCTCTCGGCAATTGAGACCGCATGAGCAGAACTACCCTACACATGACTTGGAGCTAGCTGCAGTTATCTTTGCCTTGAAGTTATGGCGACACTATCTGTATGGACAACGGTGTGAGATATACACAGATCATAAAAGCCTTAAATACCTGTTCACACAAAAGGAGTTGAACATGCGGCAAAGGAGGTGGCTGGAATTGATAAAAGATTATGACCTGGGATAAATTACTGTCCAGGAAGAGTAAACGCAGTCGCGGACGCCCTAAGTCGAAAGAATCACGGGAGGTAGCTGCTTTGATTACAAGCCAGAAGGAATTGATTAAGGAATTTGAGAAGTTAAGGATCGAGTTCTTGGATCGAAGTGCTGAGCTGGAGATATCTAACTTGGCGCTGGAACCAACCCTCGTGGAAAGAATCAAAGAAGCACAAAGGTATGACGAAGTGATACAAAAGATAAAAAGGGAAACCCGAGCAGGAAAGTACCTTGACTTTGCCGTGGATGAGGAAGACGTGATCCGGATGAACGGAAGGCTGTGCGTACCAGAGGATGAGGAGTTGAGGAAGGAAATAATGAGTGAAGCACATAATTCCGGGTATACCGTGCACCCGGGAGGCACCAAAATGTACCAGGATTTGAAGAGTTCCTACTGGTGGAATGGGATGAAGCGAGATGTGGCAGATTATGTGATGAAGTGCGCAGTATGCCAACAAGTGAAGGTAGAGCACCAGAGACCGGGCGGAATGCTAAAACCCTTACCTATTCCTGAATGGAAGTGGGATCAAATATCCATGGATTTTGTTTGTGGCTTCCCAAAGACTCCATCGGGCTGTGATGCAATATGGGTAATAGTGGATCGGTTAACTAAGTCGGCGCATTTCCTACCCATAAATATGACCTATTCAATGGAAAGGTTAGCCAAGATTTACATCAGAGAGATAGTAAGATTACATGGCATACCTGCAGGGATCATCTCTGATAGAGACCCGAGATTTGTGTCCAAGTTTTGGACAAGCTTGCAGAAGAGCTTGGGTACTAAATTGCATTTCAGTACGGCTTACCATCCCCAGACCGACGGACAGTCTGAGCGAACGATCCAAACTCTTGAAGACATGTTAAGGGCATGTGCCCTGGAATTCAAAGGGAATTGGGATAATCATGTTCACCTAATCGAGTTTGCCTATAATAACAGCTATCACTCCACTATCCAGATGCCTCCGTATGAAGCCTTATATGGACGGCGATGTAGGTCCCCTTTGTTTTGGGATGAAGTGGAAAAGATAGCAATTGGGCCGGAATTAATACAGGAAGCCGCAGATAAAGTAAGACTGATTCAGCGGAAGATGAAGGAAGCCCAGGATCGACAAAAGAGCTGGGCAGACTTGAAAAGACGAGAGCTTGAATTTAAAGTGGGTGATCATGTGTACCTGAAGATAAACCCGATCAAAAGTATCAAGAGGATGCGTACACAAGGGAAATTAAGCCCGAGATACATTGGACCTTTTGAGATTTTGGAAAGAGTCGGAGATCTGGCGTATCGGCTAGCCCTGCCACCTAAATTGTCCGGGATCCACAATGTGTTTCATGTGTCAGTCTTGAGGAGATATGTGGCCGACCCAGAGAGGATTCTGGAATTGGAGCCAATCCAGTTGAGGGAAAACCTGACATATGAAGAACACCCAGTAAAGATATTGGATAAGAAAACTCAAAGGCTACGGAACAAAGATATTCACTACGTGAAAGTACTATGGAGGAATCATGCCTTTGAAGAAGCAACCTGGGAAGCGGAGGATGAAATCCGGAGAAAGTACCCCGAGATATTTGAAGGACAAGGTACGTCAGTTCCGTTTTGAGGACAAAACTTTATTTAAGGTGGGGAGGTTGTAAGCCCCGGAAATTCTCGGTAGCTAGAAAACCCCAGGAGTTGGAGACGAAACCCTAATCCGATCAGATTGAGTTTAGTAAATGGAGCCTAGGAACCCCAAATCCGGCTTTCCATCGGTTTCATAGTAAAACAAATATTTTGGAGTGAATGAATTTGAATTGTTGTTCCAAAGTACATTTCAAACTTTTGAAAGTTTTAAATTCGGGAATTTTTCAATTCCGGGCCTTCCCGAGCCCAATTACGGAAAAGCGTGCCCCGGGCCACGGATTCAGAAAAATATTCCGGAATATTCATTAGAACCGTAATTTTATAAGGATTCCAAAAATATCAATTTCATAATTTTCCGAGCTATAAAGATTACAGTTATAGCTTTTCCCGTGTTTTCGGAACAACCGGTAAAGTAGATGTCTTGTCTACTATTCACAAGTACAACCTACACTACACACTACCCATACCCTATTCTTACATCCTTACAACTACTCATTTCAATTTTCTTTTCCAAGAAAATTTGTCTCCTTAATAATTATTACATTTATTACAATTTCATTTACTAAATTACAAAAAAGTCAAATTTTAAACACACACACACTTCATGCATGAAGTGGCCGGCGCCCCTCCCTCTTGCTCCCCCCCCAATTGAGTTAATTTTACTTCTTTTATTTAACTAAAACCTAATTCCTTTAGTATATATACTAAATGTTCTCTCTCTCTCTTCATTTCTTCCATTTTAACTTTTGAAAAAGAGAAAAACTCTCTCTTCTTACCCTCTTTGTGCCGTGAGGTAGCTCCCCTCCCCCTTCATCACATTTCCAACTTTGCTTCTTCTCTTTTTCACTTCAAGACTCCATTGGTATGTGTATGTAAGCCTTGTTTCTTCCTATTCTTGTAATGGCAAAGGTATACCTTGTGTATTTCCTCATCAAAACCCTATGATGCTCATGCTAGGGATATGGAAATGCATGAACAAGGATGTCAAGCCATCACAAGACATGGATCTTGTGTTTAAATGCATTTTGTTAAGATTTCATGTTGCTCATGCATATATAGTAATGACCTTGTATTTATATTGATGTTCATGCCATGAGATTCATGTTATATACATCATATGTAGTAGATCTAAGGTTTAGACATCCACCACTTCATGTACATGCATGATCATAGGTTCATTTTTGTTTATGTGCTTTATTGATCATAAAAATGAGGTCTTGTTCATGTATAGAGATGCTAGATAGTATATCTCCACATATAGATGGCAAGAACATTGAAAAAGGAAGGACTTTGTTAGATAGTTGAAAATTCGGATGAAATGGAAACCCTACCCTAAAGACCTCCAAAATCAATTTTAAACTTATATTTCATAAGAAAAATGAAGGGTATGTGTAATAGATATGTTGAAGGAATTATTTTCATAAGTTTATATGAGTTTAGGCATGATAAAAATAAGGAAAACAAGAGGTGAAGTTAGGATGGAAAATATTGACTTTAAATGTGTAGTTAAATTCGTAACTTTGTGTAATGCCTATATAAACACTTAGTATTTAAGTCTAAAATGGATGTTTTATAAGCTAAATGAAGTCCTTAGATAAGGTATACATTGAAGCCCCAAATTTTAATACATTAGACTAGATTTCCCTTAAGAAAAATGTAAGAAAAGAAAATTTGGAAAATTCGGATTTTTATAACTAGCTTATTTGAAAACATATTTACCAAATGAAATATGTGAATTTTTGTGCATGAATGGAGGCCATGACTATTATAGACTTTGAGAACCTAATTTTAGTCAAATAATAAATAGATTACAAGATTAAAAACCAAAGAAACCCTAAGGAGTATAATGTGGGAGAATAACTTCTTAGAATTAGCCTTTATGAAACTTTCCCCAACACTTAGGAGTTCCTAAAAGTTTATTACTACAAAAATCATCATGACCATGCACAAGTTGAGTTCATTACATGGCATACACATTAGTAGTTCATTCCTAAATCATTCATGCATGAATCACTAACTAGGAACATTTCTTATCAAAAGCCAAGCACATTTTCAAAGTTGGATCAATTGCGGGACAGAACTGATCCCACTGTTCCGTGACCTTATTATTTTCAAAACTTGGATTTAATACTTGAATTAGATAGATCTTTCGAAGTAGATGAAGATCGATATAAAGTTTGCGAAATTCCGAGTTAAAATGACCAAGTTATGGCCGTTTTAAGTCGGAACTTCCAAATATAGCGAGAAATCCGAATTCAACTAGTCTAGAAGTATAGTTTGATTTAATTACATAATGAGAATCTCATAGGGATTATTCTTGTTTGGTAGGTGATTCCGAGCAGGACGACTCTCTACCTCCCGATTACTATTATTAGAAGTTTGGTGTCCCATGGCCGAGTGAGTTACTTCCACTCTCAATTAATGCTTGTGAATGTAATGTAGTGGCACTAGTGATGTAGGCAAAGATAAAAGGAATTGTACAAGCATGATGGGGTACGTGGGAATTATTCATGTTGTGAATTGTTGATATGTGAAATGGAGCTTAAGGTAATCGAAACCGAGTGTTAAGTTATTGACTGTTTTATTAGAATCATATGATGAATGTCTGCGTATACTTGTTGGTCACTTAAAAGAATCGAATTAATGACTATTCGACTCCGACTATAAACCGAGTTCATTCATGTCACAATGGGGTTGGAGCATTTGCATTGGTTGGTTTTTCGTGACCCATAAAACGAATGTGAGGTTAATCGTGATCCATAAAACGAATGTGAGGTTAATCGTGATCCATAAAACGAGTTTTTAATCAGTTGACCGTGAGCTTAAACGGCGTCGTACCGCAGGAATCGTTAATCTGCTAACCCGGGATGGAGGGCGCAAGTCCATCCACATATGATTTCCGGTTGGTCATATGTTTGTTGATTTCATTTGTATGGTGCATACACTTGCTTGAATAAACACTTGCTTGATTGATTGTATCTAATTGCGTTATGGAAGTATTACTCACTAAGCTAGTTAGCTTACACCCCGATAGTGTTTACCTTTTGCAGCATGAGTTTATATGGCTTAGGCCAAGACAAGCCACAGCGCAGGTACCGGAGATAGGAGTTTCCTATAGAAGTTTGATTCATTTCTTTTGTATAGACTTCCATTGGAAACTATGGACTCTGGATGACTGTAATAGACTGTTATTCTTTTGCGGGGGAATGCCCCTTAGATTTTGTAACGTTAAGATTTATGCGTTTTGATTTATTACCTATGGCTAATGAATGCCTTGTTAAACTGTTTAACTCCATTTGTTGAAGTATTCTATTGTCGTAAAGGAACGCTTTACATCTACTTAAGACTTCCGAAGGCCCCGGGTGGGGAACTCGAGAGTCTTACTTAGTATGTGGCGGGCTGTTGCGTTTAGGATACCCTACGGGGCGTGACAGAGTAAGTAAGAGATTACTATATAGAATAGTTCGTAATATCATAAGAAAGCTTAAAAATATCATATTAGTAAAACCACATTCCGTTTTGGACCCAAACGGATACAGTTCTTGAAAAACATGTCTCAGGGCTTGGGATAGTAAAAATATTCCTAAATACCATTAGACTCGTAAAAATATAAGTTTTTAAAAATAACAGTTTTATAATTTTTTGGTAAGTAAAAATAGTAGTTATCGCATTTATGTGTGTTTTCCTACTACCGGTACTTTATTAGTCATGTATATTTTACATTATACTATTCATTACTATTCTACAGTATTCATTTATCTCTACTTTTTCTAACAGCTACTCTTACACTCTATACATCTATTATCTTTACTTTTTACCTTTTTCATAACTTTACATCATATATACTCAATTATTATTACATTTAATTAACAAAAATACAAAAAAATAAAACACTCTCTCCCCTCTCTCTTACAAGGCTGACGCACCACCCCACCCTACCCCTCTCTCTCTATCAAATATTTTTTTAATTTTTCTTTATTTAAATCACACAAAATTCATTTCCTCGTTTTTCCTATAAATACCCCCCCTCCTCTTTCACTTCATTCACATATTTACTACCCACAAATTCACTACCAAAAATCTCAAAAATTATCATCTTAAAACTCTCTCCACAAACACTCTCAAAACTTTTCCAAAATACTCACAAACCCCTTCCGTATACACAAAACCCATTCACACAAAATTCTCCAAAAATTCCCTTTAGATAAAATTTTCTTTATATGTTTCTTTTTACCATTTCATGTAACTTTACGTGATCATGGTATGAGTTTCCTAAAACTTAATGTTATGGAAGCTATACTATGTTGATGTATTGTTCTTGTTCATAAAGAATTATTTATGTATATGTTGTTATTTTATTTTGCTTATATTACTATTTTTATTATATCTAACTAAATATAAGTATGTATCCATATATATATTCTTTAGAGCCTACTAATTGCAATTTATTTACTTTCATGCAAAGCAATTTATTTACTTCTTTCTTTGCAATTTATTTGTTTCATGCTATTTTAAGACTAGTATCTAGTCTTTGACTTGTCCTCATCAAGTCAAAATAATTTCCTCTCTTTTTATTTTCTTTCTTTTTTTAGGACTAGTTTATTTCTTAGTCTCGGGAGCCTTGAGAAAGCTAAGACTCCCAATGCTTGACTTTATTATTCATTATGCTATCTTTGCTTGTTATTATTCTCATGATCATGCACATAGAGATTGTTGTCTAAACCTTAAAGCTTCAAATTATGCTTTTTGCAAAAAGGAGATTTTATCACCAAAGATGATTCTATATGAAATTTGGAATTTATGTTTCAACAAAAGTAAATATATTCTTTTCAAAACCTTAGGAGGAACTCACTATAATTTTAAAATTACCTTTGCTTTGAAAAATCTTTTTAATCATTTTTATATTACATTGTTTTCTAAAAGAAGATGACTTCTGATAGTAAAATGTTTTCCTTAAAAACATAATAAAAAGATAATGAGAGTTTTCAAACAAATATTTTTCAAATAATGATCAAAGAAAAGTTGTATGGAAAAACTAATAGGAAAAATGACACCAATATTGAAAATTTCTAAAAGGAAAATAGAGAAATTTATTTGTATTAAAAGTCATCAAGGAAAATAGAAAGATAAACATGAAATAATTCTTTAAAAACAAAAGAATCAAACTATTCATTTCAAAAGGATTTACAAAATGGATTTCTTGTAAGCTATGATTTTCTAAACTTTTAACTAACATTGTTTTACTTAAGAAATTTGGTTGGACAACAAACACTTGAGCATGGACAAAATATGAGCTAAATATCTATGAAAAGAAATTTCTCAACTATATAGATAACTAAGTACTTATCAAAGCAATTTTTTTGGATGATTTAGTGTTTGAAACAAAATGCTTTGGGATGGGAAGATTCATGGTGAATCTGATCGCCACTGTTTCAAACCTAAATAATCTAGTTTGATGAAAATAGTTTTAGAAATGGATAGATCTTTTCGAATAGATAGAAATTAGTATATTATATGTGCAATTCCGAGTTAAAATGACCAAGTTATGACCATTTTAAATTTGAATTATCTTCTATGCGAACTTTGACGATCTTATGACATAGTTTTATCAAATTTCAAGAAAGTTATCAATAAATACACATTTTGGGTATTTTTCTTGATTATGTGATCCTGAGGATTATTTCGATTAAGTAGATTGTTTGTTCGACTCATCCATTTGGAAGACTTACCGCCATGGCAATGTGAGTTTATTTCCTTATTACAATACTTGATTGTGCTTGTAGTTTAGTCGCACTCGAATTAAGGAAAGACAAATTGTTATGCATGTAAAAATTGTTGAAAGAATTCTAAGAATATCGAGGTGGGAATTGATTGTAAGTTATTGTTTGTTTTAGTATAGAACTTGATATGTATGAAATTCTATTATCACCTTAAAGTTGATAATAATGACATTATGATATCTTAAATAAATTGATTCATGCATACCACGAAGTGAGTCACATTGCATGGTGTTATTATCCTTTGGTGAAAAAGATAGTAGCACGGTCGAAAGCAACACTCGGCGGCTATGATCGAAAGCGATTTCTTGGCAACATGGAATGAAACCAATGCTTGGTGGAAATTCGGAGGCATGGCTCAACCCAAGTAGACTTTATATGCTTGGAGGTAATGATCGAAAGCATAACTTAACTAAAACTACTCGTTTTGAGATTGCACATCACCAAACCCTGAATGGAGGTGTAAACCCATTCAATATATAGTTCCCGGAAAACTATATACATTGTTTGCTCACGTGTATGTTGCATTACACTTGATTGCTTAAATAACTTGTTTGAATTTTCTACACAAGATTTTGCTTATGGAAATAAATCTCATTAAGCCTATTAGCTTATACCCCTATAGATATCTTTTTTAGTTTAACTATTTATGGTTGAGGCCACGTGGACCCTATAGCCAGGTATTTTTTTTCCTTTTTTTGGTTAGGGAATTTTTATATGAAGTTTAGCATTACTTTGGATGTAAACTTCATAGAAAATTCTTATAATAGATTATAACTATTTTGGCAGGAGAATGCCCCTAAGACTTGTAAGACAATTATATGAATGAACGAATATTATCAATTCCTTTCTCTTAATTTGTTATTGTATCTTCTTAAGCTTCATATTTCAAAGTATGATCCTCTAAAATTGTGATAGCACGCCCTACAATTAATATCGAAGCTTTTGGGAATGACTAAGGTTGTCATACTTAAGCTTTAATATTGAGTGTGATGGACTGTTATATTTAGGGTACCCTTTGGGCTGTGACAGTTTAAGTTGGTATCAGAGCATGGTTAAGAATTTAGAAATCATAATTATAGAATTGGGCTTAAAAAGAAATAAATTAGAATAGAAATAAGAAAGACCTAGATAAGATAGAATGGGTAGAATTAGTTTTTCTGACTTTTCTCTCTTTTGCATAAATTACCTTAGACGAGGCTTGTCTATAGGCTAAAAATTTCAGAAAAGGACCATTTGAAGCCTTGGAAAATTACCGTCTAAGACTTAAGGTGTTATGTGAAAAGTTTGCTTTGGCTGGACAACCTAAGACCATCCGAGAAATGTTTCTGATTCAAGGAAAGGATTGTTGACTACGGAGTGGAAAGGAGTAGTAAAGTCCATGCATAATTGTCTTTAGGGAAGAAATGGTCTGAGCTAGAGATAATCTATGTTGTAGAACGAATCGCCGTATAACCAGAGACCGACCCATGTTGAGGGAGGCAACATTTGTCCTTAGGGATGAAGGAAATCGAACCTTCCTAGACTTTTGAACTTGGAAACTGATTGGACCAGTGTTCGTATACGCGCACGATAATTTAACAGATCACCTAGAATGGATTAGGGCTGATATCAACAATGCTTTCCACTAGCACGGGGTTTACCAAGAAGTATTACAACCGCCAACTGAAGTATCCACTAAGCCACCAATCTTCACAAGAGTTCAGTTAAGAAGGAATGAAGTTTTACATCTAAGTAGGGATGGTGTAAACCTCGGTTTTCCTAGTAACCAAGTAGACTCCGGGAACCGGAAACCAAAACCCCAAACCGGATTAGCTTAAGCTTAAGAGAGAACCTAAGAACCCTGGATCCGGCTTTTCTTCGATTTCAAACAAAAAAAACTTTTGTGAAATCATTTAATGTGGAATATTTCTCTAAATTATATTTCAAGCCATAAAAAGATCTCATTTCGAGAAATTTTCCATTCTGGGCCTTCCCGAAATCCATTATGGAAAAGCGGGCCTCGGGACTCGAAATTCGAAAAATATTCCAGAATACTCTTTGAACAGAAATTTAATAAGGATTTCAAAAATATAAATTTTATAATTTTTCTATTTATAAAAATTATAGATATAGCCATTTTTCTCGTATTTTCTTTACTACCGGTAAATTAATTGTCTTGATTACTATTCACAAGTACAAGCCCATACACTACTACACTCATAAGCCATACCCTACTCTTATATCCTTGCAAAACACTCAATTACATTTTCTTTTCCAAGAATAATTTGTCTTTTAAGAATTATTACAATTTACGACTTATTATTACATAAATTGTAAAACAAAACAAATTAAACTCTCCCTCTCTCCTCTCTCCTCTCCTATTGAAATCGGCACCGCCCCCAGACCCCCCCAACCCCCCCCCCCCCCCCCCCCCCCCTCCCCCTATTATGCCCTCATTTTTTTTATTTTCTTCCTTTATTATAATTGAAACAAACCCTAATCCAACCTACTATATATACTCTTTTATACTTCTCTCCCTTCATTCATTTCACTTTTTCAAAAATTACACAAATCCTCTCTATTTTTCTCTCAATTGCCGTGACCTCCCTTGCACACACACACACTCACAAGTTCATTTTTCCTTCTCTATCTCCTATTGATACAAGCCTTAGGTGATGAATCTTAAACCTTTCTACCATTAAACCTTGTAATGGCAAGACCATTCACGAGTATTTTCACATTTAAGTCCTCATGAACTCTTGCTAGGGATAAGAAAATACTACTACATGAATATCAAACCATCACAAGGGTAGATCTTGTGTTTAAATGTGTTTTTGTTGGATCTTTATGTTCATGTTTGAAGTAGTAGAATAAAAAATAATGATCTTGCAGAAAAATCTACTTTTATATTTTCAAACTCCATTTCAAGCATTCTAGGTAGTAGATCTAGCATATAAATACTCATATTATTCTTGACATTCATGATCTTACGGATATTTTGTGTTTTAGTGCATTAATGAATCATCAAGACCTTTTTGTTGTATCTAAAAGGTTTTAGTACATAGATCTTTAAGTAGATGAGACAAGAAACTCAAAAAGGAAAATTATTTGTTTGAAAAAGTCAAATGAAAATTCTGATGGCTTCAAGACCATGCATTAAAAACCCTTTTATCAACTACAAAACTTGTGTTTTATATGAAAAATGAAGAGTATAGATAATAGATATCATCAAATGATGATTTTTAAAAGTTGAGATGGGATTTGCTAAGAAAAATATGTAAAACAAGGAGTAGAAATAAAATAGAAATTTTGAGTTACTTGTCACTTTAAGAAATTCATAATTTAGGAATAATGACATGAAAATACCTATTTTTCAAACTCAAAATGAAAGTTTTATTTAGGAAATGAAGTCCTTAGGGGATAGGAATAATGGAGCTTAGTATTTTAAAGTATTAAATAAGTTTTTCTCAAAGAAATCACTCAAAAAACTAATTTTACAAAAATTCGGATTTAGGAATAGACCCTACTTGAAAACATGTTTACAAAGTATAAAATGAGGATTTTTATGAAGAAATGAAGGCCTTAAGGAATAGATATAATGAAGACTTAATTTTAGCAAGGATAACTAGATTTTCTTAAGAAATAATCCCAAAACAAAAGAAAATTATCAAAGTCATGAAACTAGTCTTCTTAAGAGAATATATTCATGGAGTCTTACAAAATAAAGAAATTCTAAAATTTTCTTTAAGTAAATTTTGTCAAGAGCATGCATACATCAAGCTCATAACTTGCCATTCATGATAGGAAATCATCAATATTGCATGTATAGTTGATCTATATAATAGAAACATTACAAACATTCACAAAACTATTTTTCGGAATTGGAATTCACTATTGATAAGAACTGATCAGAATGTTTCGAGACCCAAACGTTTTCAAAACTTTAAAATAATATTATAATTAGATAGATCTTTCGAATTAGATAGAAATCGCTATATAATTTGCTAAATTCCGAGTTAAAATGACTAAGTTACAACCGTTTTAAATCAGGACTTCCGCAAATAACGAGAATTACAAATTTACTATATTTGTTTAATAGTTTGGATTAGTTAAGTGATGAAATACTTATTCGGGTATTTCTTCCTTTTTAGGTGACCCTGAGATCGACGATTCCCTTCCACCAGATTACTATTACTAAAGGACCGGTATTCCAATGGCCGATAGAGTATTTCTTCCCATTTTCATTTACTGTATGTGATTGTAGTGATAGTTGCATTAGACTTTAGGTAAAGATAAAATGGATAGGTACGATGGGGATGAATGGGAATTATGTATGTTTGCTGTTGATATGAGAAATTGAAAGTAAGAATATCGAAATCGGGTGATTAACTATTGGTTGTATAGATGAATTAGGATTGATTGTCTACAATTGTTGATTGATCACCTAAAGAATTGGCATAATTGACTATTCGGAATTGATAAGTAATATAGACTCATTCATGTCATAAATGGGGATGGGGCATTAGTATTGGTTAGTTGCCATGATCCAAAAACGGAGTAAAAGTTGGTTAATCGTGATCTATAAACGAAATAATGAGTTGATTAATCGTGATCCACAAACGAATTTATAAGTTGGTTGACCGTGATCCAAAACGGCATATTTTAGAAGTACCGCAGTATTTGTTAATCTGCTAACCCGAATGGAGGGCAAAATTCCATTCACATATGATTTCCGGCTAGTCATATGTCTATTGATCCCATATGTTTGATGCATATCATTTGCCTGATTAATCACTTGCTTGTATGATATGTTATGAATGAAATCTTGGAAGTTCTCACTCACTAAGCTAGTGTAGCTTACGTCCCTATAATTTTTATTTGTTGCAGCACTCGTTTGTCTGGCTTAAACAGAGGCACCTGACAACTGAGGTACAGGAGCTAGGCATTTTCTTTAGAAGTTATATTCAATTATGTTTAGACTTTCGTAGGAAACCAAAAGACTCTGGATGACTTTAATAGACCTCTTAACAATATTCTTTTGCAGGGAAATGCCCCTTAGTCTTTGTAATCATTTGTATATGTGTTTTGATTTATGTTCTAATGCTATTGAATGTTAATT
The DNA here is from genome assembly GCA_024138025.1 of Combretum micranthum. Classification (NCBI taxonomy): domain Eukaryota; kingdom Viridiplantae; phylum Streptophyta; class Magnoliopsida; order Myrtales; family Combretaceae; genus Combretum; species Combretum micranthum. The sequence goes on from JAMXBD010003316.1 coordinate 28,706, forward strand.
TAAACTCTTTATCTCCATTGGTTCAAGTATTCTATTGTCGTAAAGGTACGCCTTACATCCATACAAGACTTTTGAAGGACTAAGGTAGTAATTCGTGGGTCTTATATGGCATGTCGCGGATTGTTACGTTTAGGGTACCCTATGGGACAGGACAGATGGGAATGTGATAAGAGAAGAGGAGATGAGAGAAGCAAGCGAGAGTCTGAGAAAGCATTCGGGGAAGACCGAAATGAAGGTCAAGGAGAAGAACCAAAACAAGAGACAGGAACCAGACCGCTCCTTGAGATGATGAACCCTTGAATAGCGAGGACCCAACAGAAATCATCCGCTATCTAGAAGAGCAACAGGCTCAGAGAAGACAAGAGGCAAATCTAACCATAGACATGGATGGTACCCCACCAACGACGAATGAGAATGATAGCGGGGAAGTTAGAGAGAATGTTACCTGGAAGACTATTCATGATATAGTGCCAGATCTGGCTGAAGTCGGACTGGCTAACATACATGAGAGGTCAAGGGAAGCAACCAGAAAGAGGAAGAAATATTTTCAACAGTTCATGAGGAAAAGAAACCTAGGATTGTCCAGTAGAAACCTTGGAGAAGCACTTGAAGAATGAAGGAAGGAGGAAAGAAACCGAGCATATCCCTTTAGTCCAGCTAGAATTTTTGTAATCAAGGACCAGAATGACGATCTTAGTCTATCTTTTATGTTTTCGGAAGGATGTTTTTATGTGATTGTTATTATTGACCTTGTTGCCATTTCAATTTTCATGTAAGGGTCTTGTACTCGCTATTTTAAAAAAATTATGGATTTATGCCTTATTTATGATCTCAAAAATTTAATTTGATTTAAATTTTATTTCTTGTTTCAATAGCTATTTTTGCAATTAAGTTTTCATAATTTCCGCAAAAATTTCCATCAAAGACTTAACTAAGATATCAGGATAAATAATCAACTTAACTTAGAAATTTTAAAACAGTCGAGATAGAAGAGGACGTAGGACGGAACAAAGTGCTTCCAATTAACCAGAAATAGAAGTGAAGCAGCCTACTGTACAAGCAGCTGCTGCACCTTAAGTAGACTTGCATTCTATACTAGGGCATCTAACCCAAGTTTTAGAAGCAATTAGGCAGAACATGCCTGCACTAGCACCCGTACCTGAACCTGCACCAGCATCGGTGCTTGTACCAACTCCGTCGCAACAATAAGTGTTAATTTAAGCATCTGTACAAAGGAGCATGCACTTCCAAAATGCACCGCTACCTCCACCCCCACCGCTAAGGCCATATAAAAGAGCATTGCCTGAATTTCAGGAGCAACTGTTATTTTGAAAGAGCTTTCGGTAAGCCAAATGAGGCTGAAGACTGGCTTGCTCAAATTGAAAGGTCTTTTGATGCATACGAGGTCCCGCATCACCTAAAGATCAAATCTGTGGAGACGCAAACCATAAGATGCCGGAATGTCCAAAGAAGGCAAACAATACTTGCTATGTCTGTAAGCAAGTGGGGCCAACAAATGTCCATAGAGGAGGAATGTTTTGACGAGATCTTCTGGAGGAGCTGTTCCTTTAAGGACTGGGAATGAAAATGGAAGTGGAAGCAGGCCAGGAACCACTTCTTCAGGATTCAGAGTCTACAACATGGAAGGATAATGGATGAATGAGGAGATGGATGGAGAAGAAGGAGACTTGGCTGCCTTGGATTACAATGAAGGCTACAACTGTGACTTGGTAATAGGTAAGCCTTGAACCTTTTTCGTGGTTTATTCTTTTGTTATTGCAATGCAGAAGTTTAAAGATTTATGGATAATTAGATATGATAATAGGAGTAGTAATCCCCTGTTAAATACGCAAGAAGTGTACAATTAGGATGCCAGAATGCTTTTGCTCTTTTTGATTTTAGAGCAACACACTCTTTCATCACACTTACTCTAGTTAAGAGGATTGGACTACCAATAACAACAACAACTTCCAGCTTTAAGATCAAAACCCCCATGGGAAGTGTTTTTGTAACCCAAGAAGTGTTGAAGAATTGTCCAATAAAGATACAAGGACATCCATCCACTTGTGACTTCATAGTGATGGAATTGAGAAAATATGAAGTAATCATTGGTATGAGTTGGTTATCTCTTGTTAAAGCCACAATAGATTGTCGCAATAAGAGCGTAGAATTCATGGACCAAGAAGGAAAGGAGATAACATTCGTTGGAGAATGTACGATCACAATGAAAGAGGAGTTATATTCGTTTGGGTTGCCGGAGAAAGTTCCAAAGGAAATGGATAGCTACATTAACGACACGGAAGAAGATAAAGAGAAACCTATCTTGGAAGATATCCTCGTAGTCAATGAGTTTTCAGATGTTTTTCCAGATGAATTGCCTGGACTACCTCCGAAGAGAGAGATTGACTTTGAGATTGAACTAATGGCTAATATGAAACCAATTTCTAAGGCACTATATCAAATGCCCCAGTGGAGTTAAAGGAGTTGAAGAAACAGCTACAAGAGCTTTTGGATCAGGGTTTTATAAGACCAAGTGTGTTACCATGGGGTGCACCAGTCTTGTTTGCAAAGAAAAAGGATGGATCCATGAGATTATGCATTGATTGTGGGGAGCTAAACAAAGTCACAGTCAAGAATAAGTACCTGCTCCCTACGATTGATGATCTCTTTGACCAACTGCAAGGAGTGAACATATTTTCTCGCATTGACCTAAGGTCAGGATACTACCCATTTAAGAATTAAATCGGAAGATGTTTGGAAGATTGCTTTTTGAACTCGTTATGGACACTATGAGTTTCTAGTAATGCCTTTTGGATTGACTAACGCACCAGCCGCTTTAATAGACTTGATGAACCGAGTATATAAGCCTCTGTTGGATAAGTGTGTAATTGTCTTTATTGATGATACCTTGGTCTATTCTAAGACAAAGGAACAATACGAGGAACACTTAAAGATGGAATTACAAACTTTGAGGAAACATAAGTTATATGCTAAATTGCCCAAGTGTGACTTCTGGTTAAATCGGATATAATTCCTAGGACATGTGATATCAGGAAGTGGAATCTCAGCAGATCCTAAGAAGATTAAAGCAGTAATGGAATGGAAACAACCCAAGACGGTAACTGAAGTTAGAAGTTTTCTTGGAATGGCCGACTATTATATGAATTTGTACAAGATTTTTCAAAGATTACTAGGCCGCTAACTTAGTTAACTCAAAAGGATGAGAAGTTTATATGGAATGAGAAACGATGTAAACCCCCGAATTTTTCAAGAATGGTTTTGGAATACCAAATCAAAACCCTAAAGACAGACCCAAGTTGTCAAGCCTCAATGGGTACCCTAAACGTGACAGCCTGCCAGACGCAATATTAAAACTTAAGAATGACTACCTCAGTCATTCAAAAGCTTTCATATCAGTACAAGGCGTACATTCACATCAAAGGGAGACCGGTGAAGTAATGCATTTTAAGATATTGGCAGTGGAACATACAAAATAACACTTAATATAATTCATAGAAACATAAAGTCTTACAACTTCTAAGGGGCATTCCCCAATAAATTCCATAACAACATGGTTCTACTAAAGATAAAATAACTAAAGCTAGAAGATTTTAGAAGAAATCTACTCTATGACTTCAAAATAGAATTCCTCTAAAAGCTTCTCAAAATAAAGATTCTACCCAGGTGGTCAGGATGGTCTTGGGTGCAAAAAGGATAATCCTGCAATGTCAAAAGTCTGTAGGAGTATAAGCATAACTAGCTTAGTGAGATATTCCTTATGCAAAAGTACTCATAATAGGCAATCAACCAAGTTTATTAATCAAGCATACGCAATGCAACAACCATATAATCAAATAGTACATACGACTATCCGGTTTCGTATGTGTGATGGATTTACCCATCTATCGGTGGTTAGGGAATGCTTTGAACTGGGTCCCAAACGACCTCCTTGAAGTTGCGCGCGTCTTGGGGTTCGAACAAACCGTACTACTAGTCCCCGGGCTTTCCTTACCCAAAGCAATCGATCCGACTCGGCTACAACTTGAGATCGTATTCTCCAAACGTCCTAAACTCTCAAGGTTGTAATAAGGCAGCTTACCTTTCCGGTCCCATGCTGAGGAGTAGTAGCAAAATTTCGAAATGATATTCTAAGTGATATGCATGAGCGATTTATTATATGGGGATTTCAATATGACATTAAATCATTTAAAGCGATCAAACAATATTTGCACACATAATAATACATATATGGAAACATTTATATCAATCACAAATCGGGTTCTGATATACTTATTGTTTATTGATCGCACACAACGATTCATATACATAATTCTCATGATATCCCACATGCATATCAATTTGATCTTTTCCTAATATCTAGTGCTCTATTCTACAAGCACATGTGCGAATACATAAGCGTAAAGGAAACTCACTCGTCCATAGCGTTCTTCTAGGAGTCGAAGTAATCCTTGGGGAAGAGAAGATCTTGGTCCTCGACACCTAAAAAAAAAAATACTCGACATGAGTATTTCATCCAAGATCTATTCAAACTTTCTAATTCTATCTTATTGAATTCGCCAAAAATCGTATGAATGGAAATCCCAATTTAAAATGTTCATAACTTACTCATTTTAACTCGGAATTTCGCATATTATATACCAATTTCTACCTACTCGAAAAGATATATCTATTTCTAAGGTTCTTTTTATCAAAGGAAGTCATTTTGGTCTTGGAAAAGTAATGGACAGATTTGGTGCGAAAATTCCAAATTTCAAACTAGAGTTTTCAAACTTTTCTTCATTCAAGAGCTTTTGTACAAAATATAGATATTTTGTATGGTTGAAAAATCCTTTGAATATATATATATAGGATCAAACTATATGCATGAATTTAGTGGTGTTGTCTCAACAATGGTTTTGTAAAACAATGTGTCTTAAAAGTGAGTGAAGCTTACGACTTGAAAAGGAATTAGTTTTGTTTTGAAAAAATTTCCTAAATTATCATAAGTGAATATTTCCTTCTTTAACTCCATTTCTTAGTTATTTAGAAAAATTAATTTTTCAAAAAGAAATTTTAATCTTTTAAGATTCTCATAACTTTATTTCTAATGGTTTGGAAAACATATTTTTTCTAAATATTTCATGGTTATATGTTCTAAAGTTTTTCTAAAGTTAGATCCATTTTAAAAGAATAATATCGATGATCTTATAAGTTAATTTTGAAAAACTTATCTAGACTTAGTATTTTAGAGTGTTGGTAGAAAACTTTGATAAAGGAATTTAGGAAAACTTTTGTTTAAACAAGGAATTAAGTTTAAAAAAACTTTCTTATTTTATTGGTTTGAAAAGAGAGTTTGTAATAACTTTACTTTATGTATTTCTTGATAAAATCGCATATAGTGTTATTACTAAAACTTGAGTTAAACTTATCTAATCTTATAAAATAGTATTTAAGATAAAAATTTAATTCTTTATGGAAAAATAATTTCTTATGTGACAAAATTTATTTTTAAAGAGAGTTCTTATTTTTATTACTTCAGAAAACTTATTTTCATTATGGTTGAGACAATAACAACATGTTCATGCATGAATGAGAATATGTAACTATGAGAAATATAATAAAAACAACATAAATAAGATAAATTATAATAAGAGCATAAAAGTAAAGTCAAGTATTGGGAACCTTAGCTTCATCAAGGTATCTCGGGACTAAGAAATAGACTAGTCCCAAAAGAAAAGAAAAGCAACGAAAGAAAATTGTTTTGACTTGATATGGACAAATCTAAGACTAGAAAGACTAGTCTTAATAATAACATGAAATAAATAAATTACATAACTTGAAAGTAAATAAATAACGAATGAGCTTATATGCTCTAAATAAATATATATACATAATACTTTATATAAGTTAGATTAGAAACAAATAATAACAATAATAACAACATAATGAAGAATAGAAACATGAACAAAAACAAAACATGAATAAATTGTTGCTTCTTTAACTCTCATGAGTCTAAAAAACATACACTAAACTCATGTTAAGTTGTATGAACATGATGAGTATATGAAAGAAACTTTTACCTAAGGTTATGTATTTGTTGAAGAAGAAAAGAATGGGTTTGTAGTATTATGTGAGACTTGGTTTTATAAGGAAAAGAGAGAACTTGGGAGAGATTTTGGAAGAGGAACTTTATTGAGTGATTTTAGGAGAGTTTTAGTATAAATTATGTTGTATGAAACAATGAAAGAGGAAGGGGGTATTTATAGATTTTTTGAGTGGAAATTAGATGTAATTAAAATTAATTGAAATTAAAATAAAAATGAAAGGGAGAGGACAAGGGGGGCGCCGGTTTTAGCTTAGAAGAGGGGGAAAAATAATTTATTTTGTTTGTTTTATAATATGTGTAAAGTATGATGTGATTAAAGTTGTATGGGGAAGGTAAATTGCAAGGTATAGGTATGGTAGAGTGTAAGAAAAAGTAGAGATAGATGAATAGTAATGAATAGTAGAAAAGTACTATGAATAGTAGACTAGACAATTAAAATACCGGTAGTAAAGAAAATATGTGTAAACGGCCTATATCTAATATTTTTAGTTACCGAAAAATTCTAAAACTGATATTTTTGAAATCCTTATATTTTTACGAATCTATTGGTGTTGTCAAAATATTTTCACTATCCGGTGCATCGGGGCACGAATTTCGAAAACTGATCCGTTTGGATCCGAAGGACACTTGAAAATTACGAATCTGATATTTTTAAGCTTTCTTATATTATTACGAACCATATTCTACAATTATTTCAATTTCTTTTTCTAAGGTTTTAGAACACACGATTGCCAGATCTAGATTCACTAGACTAATCATCTAATTAGGTTAACTTTAAGGTTTCGTTTTGACTTTCGGTTCTTAGGGTTTGCTTATATTATTGAAAAATCTAGGGGCTTATGCAAGTTAAAACCGAACCTTAAACAATTTCGATCACATGATTTCTTAAGAGAATTTTCAAAAACAAAAATAGAAGATTCATTGATCATTCAGCATAAAATCCGAGCATGAGAAGGTCCATCTATCTGATCCCTAATATAAACCCCTCAATTTCTAGGGTAAATTTGGACTAAACCCTAACCCTAATCAAACCGAAGTTTCAAAAGTCAATAAAGATCAAAACAATCTAACAGTTTCAACTCCGGCAAACCCGCGCTCCTAAACCCTAGAAAATGGATTTGAGTTAATGGCTTATAAGAGTTCGTAATAATATATGGAAGTATAAAAATATCAGATTCGCAATTTTCTAGTGTCTTTCAGATCTGAACGGGATCAGTTTTCAAAAACCGTACCCTGGTGCACCGGATAGTGAAAATATTCCGACAATATCATTAGACTCGTAAATTATTACTATCGGTAATTTATTTATCTAGTCTACTATTCATAGTACTATTCCTACCATTAATTACTATTTCACTATCTCTAGTTTTTCTTATTACCTATATACCTATTTTCTTACTTTTTACCTTTCCAATACATCTTATATCAAATCATATCTTACATATTAATTATTTTTTTACAAAATACAAACAAAATCAACTCACTCTTTCTTCTTTCCCTCCTATGGCCGACGCAAATCTTCTCTCTCTCCCTCTCATTTATTTTCTTTTTCAATTATTTTATTACATTTAATTTCCACTCCAAAATTCTATAAATACCCCCTTCCTCCTTCATTCTTTCATACATTCATTTTACATAGCAAAACTCACCTAAATTCTCTCTCAAAACCTCTCTCCAACAATTCTCTCTCAAAACACTCCCTACCATTTACTACTCTTCAAGAAAAATAACAAACACACTACCCATTCATCTCTTTTCAAATCCTCCATTAAACCTTAGGTAAAATCCTATATATATCTCTTTATCATGTTCATACAACTTAGCATGAGCTTAATGTATGTTTCTTAGACTCATGAGAGTTAAAGAAGCAACAATATGTTCATGTTTTGTTTTTGTTCATGTTCATATTTTACATTATGTTATTGTTATTATTTTTATTATTATATTTGATCTAATCTAACTTCTATATAGTATTATGTATATTATGTACATATATTTCTTTAGAGCATATAAGTTCACTTGTTATTTATTTATTTTCATGCTCTGCAATTTATTTATTTAATTCATGCTATTATTAAGACTAGTCTTTCTAGTTTTAGATTTGTCCATATCAAGTCAAAACGATTTTCCCTTTTTTTATTTTCTTTTAGGACTAGTCTATTCTTAGTCTCGGGTTGCCTTGGTGAAGCTAAAGCTCCTAATACATCATCGGGATACCTTGATGAAGCCAAAGCTCCTAATACATGATTGAGATACCTTGATGAAGCTAAGGTTCCCAATGCTTGACCATATTATTACGTTTATTTGCTTATGAGTATTTCTTTCTATCTTATTATGTATTATTCTTACTTTTACATTGTTACATAATCATATTCATGCATGATTAGAATAATGTTGTCTTAAATAAAAATAAAAATGGGTTCTTTATTAAACAAGTAAAAGTGAACTAGATTTCTCAACAAAAGATTTTTCAACAAGAAGTCTGAGTGTTGTTTTTAATAAATTCTTTTCAAAAGCTTAGACAAGTTGATAATAAGTTTTAAAGTATTAGTGCCCAAGATTTCTTCAAATAAAAGGAACTCATTTCTTTTATAAATCAAAACTAAATACTCCATAAAGATGGAATTTTTAGCATTAAACTTAAGATTTTAACTCAACCATATCATTTATAAAACTTAAATAGATTCACCTTAGATTTCGAAAATCACATACTAAGAAAGTTTCTTCAAAACTTAATTTTTATATGTCGTTATTCTCTTTTCAAAATTAAAATAAAATTTTGCTAAGATCTAATATTGACAATTCTTTATTAAGAAAGCTTTTCTTATAAACTTATCTAAAAGATTTATTCCACCACTTGATAAATATTAAAAATAAAACAAGTTTTTCCAATCAAGGTAAACTCAACTCATTATTTTAGAAACTAACTTAGAAAAATAAAATTTGCCAAGAAAGTAAAGTTTTAAAGATAAGATTCTTTTCTAAAGAAGAAAAAAAAAAGATATAAAAATGAGAGGAAAATACATTTAATACAACTCCAAATATTTGACCACACCAACAACTTAAGAAAAATTTTGAAAAGCTTATTTTTCAGTCACTAAAAATAAAGTTGGTAGATAACTTAAAGAACCAAATTTTGGAAATTAACTTACTTTTGAAAAGATAGGAAATGGAATTATAAAAGGAAAAACACTCACTTATAACAACTCAAGAATTTTTAAGGTTTTTTTCTACCAATTTAAAAAGGAAAATTTTTCAAAGTTTTATCTTTTAAAACTCTTAAAGACAAATTGTTTGTGAAATATCAATTTGAGACAACACTATAAAATCATGCATAAAATATGAGTGTAAATATATGTTCAAAGGATTTTTCAACTATATAAATATCCATATATTTTGCTTAAGGATTTTTTAGTAAAAAGAAGTTTGGAAAAATCATATTTTGTGAACTATAAATTCATAACTATTTTGTACCGTAGTATTTTGCATCCCAAATGGCTTTTTATGGCAAAAATAATCTTAGAAATAGATAGATCTTTTGAGTAGATAGAAAACGGTATATTATAAGCGAAATTCCGAGTTAAAATGAGCTAGTTATGGCCATTTTAAGTTGGAATTTCCTCTAATCCGAATTTTGATGCAAATGCTAGAATAGAATTAGAAAGTTCAAGAAGAAATTCCACGAAATACTCATTTTGGGTATTTCTTTTATTTAGGTAATGCAGTTTGGGAGGATCCATATTCGGAGGACCATTACGAGTAAAGAGTTTTTAGCAATGATGGCCGAGTGAGTTTATTTCTTACCTTTTACGTACTTGTACTTGTAGCTAGAGACACTAAAATTAGGAAGAGATGAAATGAATTATGCATGATAATATTGGTTGAAAGAATGCTAAGCATACTGAGACATGAATTATTGTTAATTAAATTGTGTTTTATTATTATTATGCTGGAGTGTGTGTAAATTATGTGATCATCTTTAAATTACTTTAATCATATACTATGAGTTATATTAATTGAATCATGCATATCATGTATTTAGTTTCATTTCATGAGCTACTATACTCAATGGGACAAGAGTATAGTAGTCGGGTTTGTAGGAGCCATAAATCTGCAAGATGGGCAAATAGGAGCCAGAAAGAACTATTTCAGGATGGGCGAGTAGGAGTCAGAAATAAACTACATAAGTTGGAGTTCAAAGATGGGTTTTAAAGAGCCTAAAATACCTAACCTCTGAATGGAAGGGTAAATCCATTCAAAACATATGATTTTCGATAGATCATATGTATTGCTTGATCACTTACTTAATGCATTTATATGCTTGTTTAATAACTTGTTTGAAATTATTGATACGAGTACGTTGATTGTTGAGATATATTTTACTCAATTTATATTGGATAAAACTTGATTAACCTGTTATTAATTTTATAGAAATTATGAGGAATTGGTACTTAATTAAGTTAATGTTATATTTCAGGTTTTTAAAGTGAATGGAAAGATTAAGAGGAATTAAGTACAGGAGATATACATCAGAGGAGTCATGGCTGCCAGCCAACACATAATGGCCGTCGGCCATGAAGCTTCTGCACACTCTCCTCACGTGATGGCCGACGGCCAACATCAAAGCTGCCAGCCGTGACTACTCGAGGAAAACGCCCAGACTACGCAAGGCCGGCCCATTCCAAGATGGCCGGCAGCCATCATTATCCTGTTCGTTGAACACATTCATGGCCGGCACTGGGAGAATCATGGCCGCCTGCCATCACGCGTGCATCACTTGTTTCGTGATAAATGGCTACCAGCTTTGTTGCGACATATCTCCAGCCATCTTTTATGCGAAAAATACTCTTTATATTTGATGTTTATCTCACATATATAAAGAAGTAGGAGAGACAAAAGGGATTTGATTCATTATTCATTATTGATTGTTCTTGTTCTTTTTACTCTCAAGAAACCCTAGCTTTTGTTTTCTTGATCATGAATAACTAATTACTCGGTCTAGCCAAGGATTATTATGGGATCAATTCATCAAAGATTGTGAGATCTAATTGATTTATTGAGTTTATTCTATTTATGAGTATTCATATTTCATCTATTTGAATTGTTACAATTGTTTTGATTGGTCATTACGAATTAGGCCTATTTGTTTGATTGACAAGCAATTGAAGTTATTTAGAATGTCAAATCCGTAATTGTTTGATTGTTCTAATATCAGTAACACAATAACGTAATTGGTTGCAGAATAAGTGATTGATTTATGTTATGGTGATTTATGATCTAATTTAAATAGTTCATGCTTTTGATCTATTGATTAGAATTGGTAGTCTCTCTAATTATTAATGCTATTGATAGATCAAATCTTCAGAGCTTATTTAGGGTTGTCTAATCAATAAGGGAATAATTAAAGATCGTATCTTGATTATCAATACTCTAAGGAGAGATAGATTTTCAGAGCTTGTTGAAAGTCATAACCAATTTATTCATGAATTAGAATAACAATCTTGCATCAATGATCATCTCTATGAATTGAACCGTGATAATTCTTTGGTTAGAACTTGTTGCTGTGAATTTACATTAATAAACGTATTTGCTAGTTTTAGAAATAAATTATTTTCCAATCAATCGTTTATATAAAACCCCTAATTTTCTCTCTTTTTATTATCGTAAAATAGAGATAGATTTTCACTGTCCCTGTGGAGACGATCCTGCTCACTACTATTTACAAATTTTAAGAGTAGGTTATTTAATTTTGTTGGATTCGACACCCACCAAATTTTGGCGCCGTTGCCGGGGATTGGTGTCGAAAATTTGTTTCTATTTTCTTTATGACTCGTTCTTCTCATACAGGTGAACTTGAATTCGATAAAGAGATCGAGAAGACAGTCAAGGAATTGCGCAAGGAAGCAAAATGCGTGCTAAAGACGCAATTTCATCTTCATCATCTCCTGGACTGCATCAAACGCTGGAATTTGCTGATACATCCAGTGAATCCGAAGGAGAGGATAACAAGCAACAAGTTATGGCCAATCAGGATAGAACTTTGAGGCAACTAGCTGCCCCAGAAGTGAATCAACAGCCCCTGTGTATACAATATCCTGAATTGAACGTTCCTTTCGAATTGAAGTCAGGTTTGATACATCTATTACCTGCCTTCCATGGTTTGGAGAATGAGGACCCTCACAAACATTTGAAAGAGTTTCATATAGTATGCTAGGCATGAGGCCTCAAGGAGTTCCAGAAGAACAGGTTAAATTGAGAGCTTTCCCGTTCTCCCTTAGGGATAGAGCCAAGGATTGGCTTTTCTATTTACCACCAGGATCTATCAATACATGGACAGATATGGTAAGAGCGTTTCTGGATAAATTTTTCCCAGCTACTAGAGCTGCTAGTATTAGACGAGAGATCTGTGGGATCAAACAGAAGGATACCGAAAATCTCCATGAATATTGGGAAAGATTTAAACAACTTTGTGCCAGCTGTCCACAACATGGGGTTTCTGAACAGCTCTTGATCCAATACTTTTATGAAGGATTGATTCCCATGGAAAGAAAAATGATGATTGCAGCCAGTGGAGGAGCGATAGTAGATAAGACCCCTAGTCAAGCTAGGGAATTAATATCTCTTATGGCTGCGAACTCCCAACAATTTGGGTACAGGCATGATTCATCAACAAGAAGGGTTAATGAGGTAAGTGTTTCTCGTATAGAAAGTCAGATTTCTAACTTAACCTCTCTTGTACAGCAATTGGCTCTTGGAAATAATCAACAGGTGAAGGCCTGCGGGATATGTGCCGCTCTTAATCATGCAACTATATGTGTCCTACTTTCTGAGGACAATCATGAAGAGGCCAATGCGATAGGAGGATTTCTGGTCAACCACAAAGGAAGTATGATCCCTATTCAAATACTTATAACCCTGGATGGAGGGATCATCCTAACCTTAGCTATGGGCCTAGATCACAGAACTATCAACAATTCAGACCAAGGCCACAGAACCCAGCACCACAACCTTCTTCCTCAAGTTCAGGTATGTCTCTAGAGGAAATTGTTAAATCCTTAGCTGTTAACACAAAACAATTTCAGGATGAGACGAAGCAAAATATCAAGAATCTGGAGAATCAAATGAGCCAACTTGCCACTTCAGTAGGTAAGATTGAACAGCAAGGTAAGTTGCCTTCTAACACTGTGAATCATAGAGAAAATGTGAGTGCAATTTCCTTAGATTTGGAAAGGAATTGCAAGACTCAAGTAGGAAGGTAATTGAGACCAACTCCAAGGAAAGTGAAAAAGAGAGTCCCCACATGGAAGAAAAACAAGTAGAAAAATCTTTACCCCCGATCTACAAGCCTATACCCCCATTCCCTTCTAGGTTGAATCAATCCAAGAAATTGGATGAAGAGAAGGAAATCTTGGAGACTTTTAGGAAAGTCGAGGTGAATATTCCTTTATTGGATGTGATTAAGAAAATACCTCGATATGCTAAGTTTCTGAAAGATCTTTGCACAAACAAGAAGAAGCTTAGAGGAAATGAGATGGTTTATATGGGTGAGAATATTTCTGCTGTTCTCAGAAGAAGCTACCACCAAAGTGCAAGGACCCTGGTACGTTTTCTATTCCTTGTACAATAGATCAAGTTAGATTGAAAATTGTATGTGTGACCTAGGAGCTTCAGTTAATATCATGCCCTTATCTATATTTAAGAAGTTGAATATTGGATCTTTGAAAGAAACAAGAGTAATCTTGCAACTTGCAGATAGATCTAATATATATCCATCAGGTATTTTGGAAGATGTTTTGGTACAAGTCAATGGATTAGTGTTTCCCGCTGACTTTTATGTAATTGATATGGGTGAGGAGATGTATTCAAAATCACCTACACTTTTGCTTGGGAGACCATTTATGAAAACATCTAAAACCAAAATTGATGTTAATGAAGGGGTTATGACTATGGAATTTGATGGGGAGATCATTAGATTCTCGGTAGATAGTGAAAAGAAAATTAATTCAAATATTCTAATATTTTTGCTATCTCTAAGAATGACAATCAGGTTGTGGAAGTGCAAGAAGAGAGCCTAGTTGATGAATCAAAAGGATGGACTTGGAAAATTTAGTTGACACTGGACAAGTTATGGAGAAGATTGGAGATGATAAGTTGAATTCAAAGGAGGATGAGCATAAAAAGACACTAGTGATATCTTCTATGATCAATTGTTAAAAGCATTAGATGGAGAGATCGCTAGGGTAATCATGAGAAGAATTTAAATGAAGGATATCCTATGTTTGAGAATTGGGAATCCTATATCTTTGAGCCTCCATAAGAAATGACTTGGAATAGTCCAGCTAAGGACTATAAAGAAGCGCTTCATGGGAGGCAACCCATGGTTTTTGTTACTAATGCTTTTGTTTTTGTGTGTTTTTTTTCTTTTATTTGTTTGGTTTTGTAGGTCTTAGATCTTGAATTGAAGAAGAAAATCTCTCTCATGAGCTTTAAAGGACAAAGAACTTCAAAGGAGCTTCAAAAGAGAAACCGGGGAAGTACCGTTATTCCTATTTCTTTTTATTTTCCTCTCACTTTGTGCTGATTAGAAACAGTGAGGACACTGTTTATAAAGTGGGGGAGGGATAAAATATGAATTGGAGTATTTCATCTTGTGATTGATGTCTGATTTTTGGATTTATGATATATACAAGACATCTGGATATGAAAGTGCACACACTTTAAATTCTTGAATGTTTGTTCTTAAGTAATATAGGGCATTTAAGGCCTAATTTTTTTCAAAAATTTCATTGAAATCTGGAATTTGTGTTAAAAAAAAAAATTATTGACTTGTGAAAGTGCTTTACTTACCTATACTATTGTGATTTGAGTACTTAGTTAAAATTGAGTAGTGAAATCTTTAAAGAATAGATTTACTGTGTATTTGGCTTTAGATTTGGAAGTTTGAGAGTAAGTCGAGTCCTCATGTGAAAAATAAACAGGTTTACTTCTAGGAAAAAGCTAACTTATATATACTTTTATAAGTTCTTATTAAAGAATTTTTCAACACTTAGTAAAAGAGATAAAGGAAGTCTTTTTCTTAGTGATCTTTGATAAAAAAGTCTTGAGTTTGTTGTTCCATTAAAAGTAGAAACAAGCATAAGCCTATACTCCTCTAACTCAAACAATCGAGTTATGAGTATCCAAACTTGAATGTTAGAGTGAGGAAGAGTCCGTAGGGGTCCCTTTAAAACCTCACTTGGGTGATGAGCCCGGGATGTGCCGACTCAATGAACTCACTATAACGATAAGGGAGGAAAGGCTAAAAAGTGAAAAGTGCTTTGAAAGAAAAATTGAGAGAAGAAAAGAGCTGAAAAGAAACGGACTAAAACCCGTCCAGAGATTCATCTCTGAAGGCTCTTAATGCTTGATTGAATGAGAGAAAAAAGAAAAATGAATGTTGAAGCAATCAAGCGGAATAAGACTTATAATAAACAAAAAGAAAATCTAGGGAAAGAACTGATATCACATGCTTTTATTCTGTGTTGGTAAGAGTATGTGTCGGTTAGATGTCCAGTGAAGTCTAAATGGGTATTTTTCCCTACTGGACTGAGTATTTACTCTTGAGTAGAATGATCTTTGTTAAATATGTGGTTCAAGTTTGTTTTGTTTAGATTAACTACTGAATTTTTATTTTAGTACTCTAATTACAAGTCCTCAGTTTGGTTTGAGCGGTAAGCACTGAAAATCACAAGTCTTGAAAGAAAAATAAAGAAAAGAGATGCTTGAATTTGAATTTTGAAAGAAGCACACTCCAACAAAAGATTTCTCAATTTGGAGATATTGGTTTTGCTTGAGGACAAGCAAGAGTTTAAGTGTGGGGAATTTGTTGAGATATATTTTACTCAATTTATATTGGATAAAACTTGATTAACTTGTTATTAATTTTATAGAAATTATGAGGAATTGGTACTTAATTAAGTTAATGTTATATTTCAGGTTTTTAAAGTGAATGGAAAGATTAAGAGGAATTAAGTACGGGAGATATACATCAGAGGAGTCATGGCTGCTAGCCAACACATAATGGCCGCCGGCCATGAAGCTTCTGCACACTCTCCTCACGTGATGGCCGACAGCCAACATCAAAGCTGCCAGCCGTGACTACGCGAGGAAAACGCCCAGACTACGCAAGGCCGGCAGCCATCATTGTCATGTTCGTTGAACACATTCATGGCCACACTGGGAGAATCATGGCCGCCGGCCATGGAGCCGGCCATCACGCGTGCATCACTTGTTTCGTGATAAATGGCTGCCAGCTTTGTTGCGACATATCTCCAGCCATCTTTTATGCGAAAAATACTCTTTATATTTGATGTTTATCTCACATATATAAAGAAGTAGGAGAGACAAAAGGGATTTGATTCATTATTCATTATTGATTGTTCTTGCTTGTTCTTTTTACTCTCAAGAAACCCTAGCTTTTGTTTTCTTGATCATGAATAACTAATTACTCGGTCTAGCCAAGGATTATTACGGGATCAATTCATCAAAGATTGTGAGATCTAATTGATTTATTGAGTTTATTCTATTTATGAGTATTCATATTTCATCTATTTGAATTGTTACAATTGTTTTGATTGGTCATTACGAATTAGGCCTATTTGTTTGATTGACAAGTAATTGAAGTTATTTAGAATGTCAGATCCGTAATTGTTTGATTGTTCTAATACCAGTAACACAATAACGTAATTGGTTGCAGAATAAGTGATTGATTTATGTTATGGTGATTTATGATCTAATTTAAATAGTTCATGCTTTTGATCTATTGATTAGAATTGGTAGTCTCTCTAATTATTAATGCTATTGATAGATTAAATCTTCAGAGCTTATTTAGGGTTGTCTAATCAATAAGGGAATAATTAAAGATCGTATCTTGATTATCAATACTCTAAGGAGAGATAGATTTTCAGAGCTTGTCGAAAGTCATAACCAATTTATTCATGAATTAGAATAACAATCTATGCATCAATGATCATCTCTATGAATTGAACCGTGATAATTCTTTGGTTAGAACTTGTTGCTGTTGAATTTACATTAATAAACGTATTTGCTAGTTTTAGAAATAAATTATTTTCCAATCAATCGTTTATATAAAACCCCTAAATTATTCTTCTCTTTTTCTGATCGTTAAAATAGAAATAGATTTTCACTGATCCCTGTGGAGACGATCCTGCTCACTACTATTTACAAATCTTAGAGTAGGTCATTTATTTTTGTTGGATTTAACACCCACCATTGATTAAGGAATATTCTCACTAAGCTAGTTATGCTTATACTCCGATAGACTTTTGTTGTAACAGGACCAATATCTCTTATGCCGAAGGACTTCATATACTCGAGTGGGATTATGTTTTAGGGAGCTTCTGAAAATCTTTTGAAAATCTTAGAGTAAATATCCTTTAATATCTTTTGGTGTTAGTATTGTTTCCTTGTATGAAAGACTAAGATGATATTATGATTGTTTGGAGATTTATAGGGGAAACCCCTAAGACGATATAAGGATTATATTCTTATAATATTGAAATTAGATGGTTATCTATATTTCTTGAATGATGTATTTACTATCCCGAACTACACATCCCACCGGTGTCTCCTATTGTTGTGATAGACTCCTTACATATGGTGTTGAAGCTTTCACATGACTTTGGGAAGTCATTCTTAAGTTTTAATACCGTATGTGGTGGACTGCCACGTCTAGGATACCTTTTGAGGTGTGATAAACGAGATCAAAGTTTCAGGAGTTAAAGCGATGCTTAGTATCTGCCTCAATCTTAGTTTTGTCAAATCCAGAGAAGACTTACATGGTGCCTAGTGATGCATCGAGAAATGGTCTCGATGTGTGCTAATGCAAGAGGGAAAGATGATTGCCTATGCTTCACGACAGCTAAGGCCGCATGAACAGAATTAGCCTACACACGACCTAAAGTTAGCTGCTGTCGTGTTTACCCTTAAGCTATGGAGACACTACCTCTGTCACACCCCGCCCCCTCAGGCGACGGCGATGCGATGCCAGGGTAGGCAAACCCACCATTGGCCCCCTAGTGATAATGGCCAACATCCACCCTCAAGTGAGACCCCAACCAATGCATGCGCCGCAGGGTATCATGGGTACTATAGGTATTGTTACCCTCAGGATGAGTTGAACCTAGTCTGCAGCCTCTAGAATTCGAACCCCTGACCTAAGGCTTTTGCCTGCCCAAAGGCAACACCTCTTACCAATTGAGCTGCAGCTCAACTGGTAAGAGGTGTTGCCTTTGGGGCAGGCAAAACCCTTAGGTCATGGGTTCGATCCCTAGAGGCTGCAGATTGGGGTCAATCCATCCTGAGGGTAACAATACCTATAGTGCCCGTGATACCCTACGGGGCATGCATTGGTTGGGGTCATCATGATGCAATGGTGGTGTCGGCCATTATCACTAGGGGGCCAGCGGTGGTTGTCTGCCCTGGCATCACATCGCCGTCGCCTGCGAGGGCGGGGTGACATAAAAAGGCACCTTTTTAACCTCTATGGACAAAGATGTGAGATTCATACAGATCATAAAAAGTCTTAAGTATATGTTCACCCAAAAGGAACTGAACATGAGGCAACGAAGATGGCTAGAGTTAATCAAAGACTATGATCTTAGAATCAACTATTATCTGGAAAAGTAAATGCTGTTGCAGATGCTTTGAGCTGCAAGAGTCGTGGAGAGGTTATTGTCTTGCTCACAAATCAATTAAGCATTGAATTTACGGGACAAGGTGTGGAAGTGGAGATAGTTCATCTAGTGTTGGAACCAACTTTGGTAGGAAAGATTAAAGAAGCTCAACACTATGATGAGAAGATACAAAGGATAAAGTAAGAATAATCCGACAAAGGATGAAGGAGGCACAGGATAGACAAAAGAGTTAAGCTTATCAAAAGAGAAGGACTTTGGAAATTCAAGTTGGAGATCATGTGTACTTAAAGATAAACCCAATAAAGAGTATACATCGTGTGCACTCGCAAGGAAAGTTAAGCCCACGATACATTGGACCCTTTGAAGTACTAGAACGAGTTGGAGAGTTAGCTTATCATCTAGCCTTGCCATCGAATCTGTTTGGAGTACATAACGTGTTTCACGTCTTTGTGCTACGTAAGCATGTATTCAACCCAGAACGAGTTTTGGAGTTAAAACTAGTGCTCTTAAAGGAAAATCTCACCTATGAAGAACACCCAGTACAAATCCTTGATCGAAAATTTCAAAAATTGAGAAACAAGGAAATCAAGTATGTTAAGATTCTATGGATAAATCATTCCCACGAAGAGACAACATGAGAAGCTGAGGATGAGATACGACGTAAGTACCCGAGTTTGTTTGATGCTTCAAGTATGTATTTCCAAGTTTTGAGGACAAAACTTTCTTTAAGGGGGGTAGGTTGTAAACCCCCAAAGTTTTGCGATCGATTAAGCTTAAACGCTAATCGAAAGGTCAACCGAAAACCCTAAAGCCAACAAAACCCTAGTTAGACGTAGCAATTTAAGTCCAGCAATCCCGTGTTCGCAACCCTAAGTGAGTAAGTAAGATATCAGTATGTAGAATAGTTTGTAACATCATAAGGAAGCTTAAAAATATCATATTAGTAAAACCGCAATCCGTTTTGGATCCGAACGGATATAGTTCTTGAAAAACATGTCTGAGGGCCCGGGATAGTAAAAATATTCCAGATATACCGTTAGACCCATAAAAATGTAAGATTTTCAAAAATAACAGTTTTATAATTTTTCGGTAAGTAAAAATAGCAGAAATCACACTTATACTCGTATTTTCCTACTATCGGTACTTTATTAGTCATATCTACTTTACATTACACTATTCATTACTATTTTACACAATTCATTTATTTCTACTTTTTCCAATACCTACTCTTATGCTCTATACACCTATTATCTTTACTTTTTACCTTTTCCATAACTTTATATCATATCTACTTTCCTTATTATTACATTTAATTAACAAAAATACAAAAAATAAAACACTTACTCCCCTCTCTCTTGCAAGCCCGTGCCGCCCCCCACCCCCTCTCAAATATTTTTTTTTAATTTTTTTTATTTAAATCATACAAAATTCACTTCTCATTTTCCTATAAATACTCCCTTCATCTTTCACTTCACTCACACATTTACTACCCACAAATTCACTACCAAAACTCTCAAAAATTATTGTCTCAAAACTCTCTCCAATAACACTCTCAAAACTCTCCCAAAATACCCTTAAACCCCTTCCACATACACAAAACCCATTCATACAAAATTCTCCAAAAATTCTCTTTAAGTAAAATTTTCTTTATATGTTTCTTTAGACCATGTTATGTAACTTTACATGACCATGGTAAGTTTTCTAAAACTTAATGTTATGGAAGCTACACTATGTTCATGTATTTTTCTTGTGCATGAAGAATTATTTATGTATATGTTGTTATTTTATTTTGCTTATATTACTATTTTTATTATATTTAACTAAATATAATTATGTATCCATATATATATATATATATTCTTTAGAGCCTACTCACTTGTAATTTATTTACTTTCATGCAAAGCAATTTATTTACTTCTTTCTTTGCAATTTATTTATTTCATGCTATTTTAAGACTAGTCTCTAGTCTTAGACTTGTCATAATCAAGTCAAAACAATTTCCTCTCTTTTATTTTCTTTCTTTTTTTAGGACTAGTTTTTTTCTTAGTCTCGGGAGCCTTGAGAAAGCTAAGACTTCCAATACTTGATTTTATTATTCATTATGCTATTTTTGCTTGTTATTATTCTCATGATCATGCACATAGAGATTGTTATCTAAACCTTAAAGCTTCAAATTATACTTTTGCAAAAACGAGATTTTATCACCAAAGATGATTCTATATGAAATTTGGAATTTATGTTTCAACAAAAGTAAATCTATTCTTTTTAAAACCTTAGGAGGAACTCATTATAATTATAAAGCTACCTTTGTTTTGAAAAAGCTTTTTAATCATTTCTATATTACATTGTCTTCCAAAAGAAGATGACTTCTAATACTAAAATATTTTCCATAAAAACATAATAAAAAGAGAATGAAAGTTTTCAAACCAAGATTTTTCGAATAATGATCAAAGAAAAGTTGTATAGAAAAACTAATAGGAAAAGTGACACCAATATTGAAAATTTCTACAAGGAAAATAGAGAAATTTATTTGCATTAAAAAGTCATCAAGGAAAATAGTAAGATAAACATGAAATAATTCTTTAAAAACAAAATAATCAAAATATTCATTTTAAAAGGATTTACAAAATGGATTTCTTGTAGACTATGGTTTTCTAAACTTTTAACTAACATTGTTTTACTCAAGAAATTTGGTTGGACAACAAATACTTGAGCATGGACAAAATATGAGCTATATATCTATGAAAAGGAATTTCTCAACTATATAGATAACTAAGTACTTATCAAAGAAATTTTTTTGGATGATTTAGTGTTTGAAACAAAATGCTTTGGGATGGGAAAATTCGTGGTAAATCTGATCGCCACTATTTCAGAGCCTAAATAATCTAGTTTGATGAAAATAGTTTTAGAAATAGATAGGTCTTTTCAAATCGGTAGAAATCGGTATATTATATACACAATTCCAAGTTAAAATGACCAAGTTATGGCCATTTTAAATTGGAATTATCTTCTATGCGAACTTTGACGTTCTTACGACATTGTTTTGTCAAATTTTGTAATCAAGAAATACTCATTTTCGGTATTTTTCTTGACTAGGTGATCCCGAGGAGGAATACCTATATCCCGATGATTATTTCGATTAAGTGGATTGTTTGTTCGACTCATCCATTTGCAAAACTTACTGCCATGGCAATGTGAGTTTATTTCCTTAATACAATACTTGATTGTACTTGTAGTTTAGTCGCACTAGAATTAAGGAAAGACAAATTGTTATGTATGTAAAAATTGTTGAAAGAATTCTAAGAATAGCGAGGTAGGAACTGATTGTAAGTAATTGTTTGTTTTGATATAGAACTTGATATGTATGAAATTCTATTATCACCTTAAAGTTGATAATAATGACATTATGATATCTTAAATAAATTTATTCATGTATACCACGAAGTGAGTCACATTGCATGGGGTTATTATCCTTAGGTGAAAAAGATAGTAGCACGGTCGAAAGCAATACTTGGCAGCTATGATCGAAAGCGATTGCTTGGCGGAAATCCGGAGGCATGGCTCAACTCGAGTAGACTTTATATGCTTGGCGGTAAAGATCGAAAAGCATAACTTAACTAAAACTACTTGTTTTGAGATTACACATCACCAAACCCCGTATAGAGGGTGCAAATCCATTCAACATATAGTTCCCGGAAAACTATATGCCTTGTTTGCTCACGTGTATGTTGCATATCACTTGATTGCTTAAATAACATGTTTGAATTTTCTACACAAGATTTTGCTTATGGAAATAAATCTCACTAAGCCTATTAGCTTATACCCCTATAGATATCTTTTGTCGTTTAACTATTTGTGATTGAGGCCATGTGGACCTTGCAGCCAGGTTTTTTTTCCTCTTTTTGGTTAGGGAATTTTTAGATGAAGTTTATCATTAGTTTGGATGTAGACTTCATAGAAAATTCTTATAATAGATTATAGTTATTTTAGTGGGGAATGACCCTAAGACTTGTAAGACAATTATATGAATGAATATTATGAATTCCTTTTTTTTTTTAATTTGTTATTGTATCTTCTTAAGCTTCATAATTCAAAGTATGGTCCTCTAAAATTGTGAGAGCACATCGTACACTTAATATCGGCGCTTTTGGGAATGACTAAAATTGTCATACTTAAGCTTTAATATTGAGTGTGATGGACTGCTATGTTTAGAGTACCCTTTGGAGCGTGACCCTTCTCCTTGCTTATCTCTTTATTATTATTTTTTTAATTGTGTGTAAAAAGATTGAAAGGATAATGATTGATTAAATGTGCTTAAAATCAGTTTTAAAAACATACCTCGTAGCTTCTACTTTCGCAATATGCATGCATGTGTAATCAATCCTAGTTGATTTTTTTTTTTAATAATTGGTATCAAAGCAAGTCTCTAAGATTAATGCTTAACCGCATCTTAGAAAAAAGTTTCTGCGATTTTTAAAAATGCTAGGCTTGTGTGTTTTGTGTACTTAAAAATTAGTTGTTTATTAAATGTAATTTAAGCCTTTTAGTTGAGATATCTTTATAAATAAGCTTTTACCTGGAATGCTTAACTGAGAGAGTTAAGTTGCATTTAATAAGTTGTTTATTATATATAGCTTTTGAACCTTTAATTGAGCACTACATCTTTTATAAGTGAGCTTTTCACTCGAATGCTTAATTGAGGGGGAGTACTAAGTTGAGGGAAAGCAATATTGTGCAATAATTATTCTCATAAAAAGGGAGGAGATTGATGAACCACGAGTGGTTATAATCTTATTTGGATGAGAAAGTGTATTGCACAAATGCTCCACAACTTAGTTAAGCTATATTTAATAAGCAAAACTTGTTTTTGATATGTTTAAGCTTTATTGTGCATATATGTGCTTATGTTTGTATATTGTTCTATGTACATTTTCTAGGAACAAATTTATATGTGCACAGACTTGGTCGCAGGTGACGTCGAGGGCTCAACTTATTAATGTTTAGGGTAGGACAAGCTTAAGTCTTAGGCTTGATGGGATCAAAGATCACAAACTTGGTCAAGGGCTAAATCTAAGACTCAACATGCTCCAAGGCGCAACAAGTTTAAATCTATGGCCAATAAGCACAGACTTAGTTGAGGACAAAATTGAGATACGATGAGTTTAGGACGCGATGAGATTTAAGGCACAATAGTTTAAAAAATTAGCCGTTAGAAACTTTTAAATTTGACCGTTGGAGGCTCTCTTGAGGGTAAATGGCTATGTTTTAAAACCATATATATACAAAATTTTTTGGGGTGATTTTCAGCAAAGAGTAGAGCTTAACTTACATATTTTATGTAAAAATGCACTCTC
The DNA here is from genome assembly GCA_024138025.1 of Combretum micranthum. NCBI lineage: Eukaryota > Viridiplantae > Streptophyta > Magnoliopsida > Myrtales > Combretaceae > Combretum > Combretum micranthum. The sequence continues at coordinate 52,861 of JAMXBD010003316.1, forward strand.
ACTTTGTATTTGCATTTGTTAAGTGAATAGTATCATTCATGAGATTAGTGAGCTAATATTGTAAAGTACTATTCATATGTTTTATTTGAGTTTTTTTAGTGAAGTGCTCCTAAGTTTGAGGCAATAGATGCAGTCCTCATGTGTTGAGGTGCTTATATGAAGTCCAACGTATGTATAAGCAATTTGTGAAGTCTTCATGTCGAGGCATTGAGTAAAGTCCTCCGTTGTGAGGTAATTATTTGTGATAAATGAAATGTGTGAAGCCCTTATTGAATGAGACAATTGTGGACCATGGAGACTAAAAGGTAGGCCAAACTCTATGTTAAATCTGATGTAATCTTCTCTTTCTCTTATCTCTTTATTATTATTGTTTTAATTGTGTGTAAAAGAATTGAAGAGATAATGTGTAATGCCATAAATTTTAATTAAGGTTGTTACCACCACATATAATACTTCATGTATTACATGCTTGGGCTTCCTTTAAAAGAATTTGTTTATGTTGAACATTGCAAACCAATTTTAATTTCTAAAATCATGTAATTATACTATAAAAGTAACAGGATTTGAAACAGAAAAATGATCCAAATAAAAACATTTCAAGCTTATACTCTCATAAGTGGAAGAACTTTCACTTAAACAAAACTTTAAAAAGCTTACTACAAAATATATGGCACAACGAGGCCCTTAAGAAAGATAAAAACTTTTTAAAAAGATTAAATCCAGTTCTTTCAAAATAAAACAAAAACTAATAATCCAACGCTCTACTTCACTTTACTCTTCCTCTCATATCTCCAAGATTGCCATATCCAATTCATTCATTATCAACATCATCATCACTAACATTATCATCATCAATCATCAACAATACCTAGAAAAAGACAACAACAATAATAATGAGCTAAAACCCAGTACATAGTGACACAAACACACACGAATGACACACGAGCTTAACTAAATGTAATGTAACAATAATAATTTATTATCTTTAAATTAAAGTAAACAAATCATTCTTGGAGTACTCACACTATGAAACAATTTAGGGAACCGAGGTCCTAGCTAACAACAAACACTCAGGGATTTGATATAGGTAGCCCGAACACTTATATGTCTAAGCCCCTAGATTTTCGGTAATATAGTAAACCTTAAGAACCGGAAGCCAAATCGGAACCCTATAATTAACCTAGTTCTATGTTTAGTCTAGTGAATCTAGATCCGGTAATCTCGTGTTCTTAAACCCTAAACAACAAAATTGAGATAATTATGGATAATAGTTCATAATAATATAGGAAAGCTTAAAAATATCTGATTCGCATTTTTCTAGTGTCTTTCGGATCTGAACGGGATTAGTTTTTGAAAACCGTATCTCAGTACACCGGATAGTGAAAATATTTCGACAACACCATTAGACTCGTAAAAATATAAAGTTTTTAAAAATATCAGTTTTAGAATTTCTCGGTAATTAAAAATATTAGATATAGGCCGTTTACGCATATTTTCTTTACTATCGATATTTTAATTGTTTAGTCTACTATTCATAGTATTTTTCTACTATTTATTACTATTTCACTATCTCTCTTTTTCTTACACTCTACTCTTACACACTATCATACCTATATCTTACAAATTACCTTCTCCATACAACTTTAATCACATCACACTTTACACATTACTTCTTTTTATTACAAAACAATAAATTTAATCAATTTTCCTCCCCATTTCCCCATGTTACCATCCACTATCTCTCTCTCTTCACTCTTATTTTATTTTCTTTTTTATTTTATTTAATTACATCTAATTTCCACTCCAAAACTCTATAAATACCTCTTTCCTCCTTCATTCTTTCACACAACTCATTTCCTACTAAAACTCTACCAAAATTTCTCCACAAACACTCTCTCTCAAATTTTGTCCCAAGTCCTCTCTTTTCTCCTTAGAACCATTTCCCACATATTACTACAACTCATTCTGTTCCTCTTCAACAAACACATAACCTTAGGTAAAAATTTCTTACATATATTCATCATGTTCATATAACTTAGCATGAGCTTAGTGTATGTTTCTTAGGCTCATGAGAGTTAAAGAAATAACAATATGTTCATGTTTTGTTTTTGTTCATGTTCATATTTTCCATTACGTTATTATTGTTATTATGTTGTTGTTATTATTGTTATCATTATTTGCTCTAATCTAAATTCTATATAGTATTATGTATATTATGTATATATATTTTTTTAGAGCATATAAGCTCACTTGTTATTTATTTATTTCTATGATTTGCAATTTATTTATTTATTTATTTCATGCTATTATTAAAACTAGTCTTTCTAGTCTTAGACTTGTCCTTATCAAGTCAAAACAATTTTCTTTCTTTTCTTTTCTTTCCTTTTTCTTTTTGGGACTAATCTATTCTTAATCCCGGAATACCTTGATGAAGCTAAGGTTCCCAATACTTCACTTTACTATTATGCTCTTATTTTATCTTATTATGTTATTTTGATTATATTTCCCATGACTACATTTTTATGTTCAGTCATGGGCATATTGATATTATATCAATAAAAATATGAAGAAAATATTTTTTTATGAACTCTTTTCAAAATAAATTTTGGTTACTTAAAGAAAGGATTTTCATTAAAAGCTAGGAGTTTTACTTTCGCAAACCTTTCCAAAAAATTTAAGGTAACTCATATCAAGTCTTAGCAACAATGGTACATTAGAGTTTCATCAAAGAATATATAAAGTAGAATTTTAACATACTCTCTCTTTTCAAACCACTAAAATAAGAAAGTTTCTTTAAACTTAATGTTACTAATTCTTTGTTTATACAAAAGTTTTCTTAAACTCGTTTGTAAAGTTTTCATACTAAGATTTAGATAAGTTTTACAAAATCAACAAATGATAAATCTTTTCAAAGATGAATTTTGCTTAGGAATTAAAATTAGAAGAACATTATTATTTAAAAAGAAAGAATAAACTTTAGGATAAACTAAGAACAAGTGAATGTTAAGAAAGTTTTGTTACTGTCAAGAAAACATTTAGAAACTACATTTTTTTAACTCCTAAAATAAAGTTGTAGAAATAAAATTATTTTGGAAAATATGAATTGTTTTTAAAAGATAGATAAAGTTAAAAAAGAGGAAAATATTTATTTATAATAAATCCAAGAACTTTTCCAACAAAGCTAAAATAAAAATTTCCAAAACATTACTTTTCCAACTTTTAGAACACCTTGTTTTACAAAAATCATTGTTAAGACAACTTCACTAAATTCATGCTTATGATATGAGTCAATATATATATATATATATATATTCAAAGGATTTTTTAACTATATTAATATCTATATTTTGGTATAGAGATTTTTTAATGAAGAAAAGTTTGAAAACTTGAGTTTTGAAATCTGGAAATTTCATGATGAACCTGTACATCATTGTTCTGAGACCCAAATGGATTCTTTTGATAAAAATAACCTTAGAAATAGATATATCTTTTCGAGTAGGTGGAAATCGATAATAATATGCAAAATTCCGAGTTAAAATGAGCAAGTTATGACCATTTTAAGTTGGAATTTCCATTCATGCGAATTTTAACGAATTCACTAAGATCAAATTAGAGAACTTGAGTAAATCTTAAATGAAATAATCATTTCGGGTATTTCTTTTGTTTACGTGTCAAGGACCAAGATCTTCTCTTCCCCGATGATTACTTTGACTCATAGAAGATCGCTATGGACGAGTGAGTTTCCATTACGTTTATGTATTCGCGCATGTGCTTGTAGAATAAAGCACTATATGTTAGGAAAAGATAAAATGGATATGCATGTAGGATATCATGGGAATTATGTATGTGAATTGTTATGTGCGATCAATGAACTATAAGTATATTGGAACTCGATCTGTGATTGATATAATTGTTTCTATGTATGTATTGCTATGTGTATAATTATTGCTTGATTGCTTTAAATGAATTAATGTCAGATTGGAATCCCCATATACTAAATTACTCATGCATATCACTTAGAATATCATTTCACATTTTTACTACTACTCCTTAGCGTAGGACCAGAAAGGTAAACTGCCTAACTACATCTTAAGGATTTAGGACGTTCGGGGAATACGGTCTCAAGTTATAGCTGTGAGCCCAGGAAAATTTCAGTAAATAATTTCAAGAAGAACTTCAAAAATAAACCCTAAAAAAATCACTCCAAATTAAAATCGAACTTCGATTAGTCCTAAATCACGAACGAATCCAGAAACTTCTTAATCTTGAGGAAATAAGAATCCTTAAAAACAAAATAAGAACTCAACATACTTTAAATTCCAAAACCACTACGTACGACAAATTTTATATGTAACTCCGATTTATAAGATCGGGTAATAGAGAACCCAAAAACAAATTATTAAAAAGTAAATAATGATCAAACTTTCGAAAATAAAACTCAATCCAATAATTCCAAAAATGTTAAGAGATATTAAATACTTATAAAAAAAATTTAAGATAAAATTCTCAAATCAAGTATGTTGTATAAACATAAAATATCAGTTTCCAAATTGGCAAAGATCTAAACCGGAAAATCACCCAGAAAACCTAAGTGGAATACAATAGTTTAAGTCCGACAATCTAGTGCCCCTAACCCTATAGGCCATGGTATAGTTTAAGTGTGTAGAATAGCTCGTAGTAATATAAAATCTCTTAAAAATATCAGATTGGTGAATTTTTGACCTGTTTCGAACCAGTTCGGATACAGACTTCGAGAAGCGTGTCTCGGGGCTCAAGATATCAAAAATATACCATTAGTACCGTTAGACTCGTAATTTCATAAGATTTCTAAATATATCAGTTATATAATTTTTCGGATTATAAAAGTTACAGTTATAACATTTTATCGTATTTTCATTTCTACTAGTAATTAATTAGTCTTTAGTACTATTCACTTCTATTTCATTACACAATTTTATTATTATTATAAACCCTCATATATTTAGATAAATATTTTATATATTATAGAAAATTTTGTTTTTGCAAAATTTAGTTCGTTTCGAGTTTTTATGGGATCAGATTCTGTTTAAGACCCGATACTAAAAATAAAATAAATTAATTTAATAATTGAAAAATATTTTAAAAATATTTTTATTTTCATAAAATAATTTTTTAGAATTTTTCGGGTTATAAAAATATCATTTATAACCTATATTCGCATATTTTGATCATACTGGTAACATATTTGTTGAAATACTAAAATAATTGAAATAATTATTTAATTTTATTTATGAAAATTCTACCACTTATTTAAAAATATTTTTCTTAATTTTATTTTGTATTTTTCTTAATAAAAAGTACTTTTTCCAACCCATACTTCAAGTACACTTCATTTGTCACTTCTACACATTAATCAAGTTTTCTTTCACTCATTTCACACTCCATTTCCCCACAATGGTAGCTGACCACACTCCTAATAATAGCCTCTTTTCTTTTATTTTAATAATTTATTCAGTGATTTAAAACCTCTTTTAGTTAGCACATTAAATGATGCAAGTTACACTTTCAAATTTCAAGTTACAAGGCAATTTAACCTCTCTCTCTCTCTTGCTCATTTCACGTGAAGCCCCGCCCCCCCCCCCCCCCAATTTTTCTGCCTTTGTTTTATTTTTTTTTTTTCTTTCAATTAATTAACACACATTTAATACACTCCTTCTCTCTCTCTCTTTCATTTACACCTTTTTCCCTTACCATTCCTTATCTTTTTCTCTCTCTTTTTCCTCTCTTTCTTTCTTCATTTTGTTCTTGTTCTTGCAAGAATACAAGCTGCCCCTATTTCTTCTATGAGCTACCATACATATTTTTTCAAGATTCTTAAATAAAACTCTTGTCCAAAGCTTTCATAGGTGATATAGGTAAAATATAGTAAGAGTTTCATGTATCAAATGACATGCCATAAGTCTAAAAGCTAAGGATGATGATTCCAAAATGAAACACTCCTCTTCTCTATGATTATTATCTTGTATCATTCTTATTTTCTTGTTAAAAGTAGTTATAATTTGTAGATCTAACTTTTTGTAGCTTTAATTTTCGTTTATGCATTAGATCTTGTCATTTAAGTTATTATTTTTGTTATTGCTTGTGATTTATGTATATATTCATCATTCACATAACCATCTTAGTGTTCATGCATTTATAACTAGTATAGCAAGCTAGATCTAGTGTTTTGAATTCATAAATGCATTAGACTTTTGTTTTATGTTCATAAACAACTTGTAGTAGCATGATGATAGTAGGAAAGTTTTAGAAAGCTCAAGATCTATTTTATTTTCAACAAAAATCATTTTTGAAAATTCGGATGAAAAATGAACCATAATTAGAAAAGTTATTTTTCAACTTCAAAATATGTATTTTTCATTTAAAATGAAGGCTTAGGGAATAAATAACATAAATGAGTGATTTTGATGAGTAAAGTTTAGATCTATGAGTTTATAGCTTACTACCATGGATTTCTTTTATGCTTATGTTCATATTAAGTGTAGATCTTGGTTTTGAACTCAAACAAAAATAGTGAAATTCGTATTTTGGCAAGACCCCTATTTAAAAACCACTTTTCAAGTGTCAAAATGAAATTTTTACTTGAGATAATGAAGGTTTAATGTATGTATATCATCAAGACTTCTTTTTACAAGAATCAAAGGTGATTTTCAAAATAAAAATCTCATTTTCGGATTTAGGTCAAGACATATTTTAAAAAAATGTTTTCCAACTCAAAAATGAAGTTTTTATTCAAGATATGAAAGGCTCTTAAGATATGATATGTAAGGAATGGATTTTCATAAGTTTAGATAGATTTTATCAAAATATATGTTCAAAAATAAATTTGATAAATTCGGATCTCAATCAAGACCAATTTTGAAAACCCATTTATCAACTCCAAAACTCATGTTTTATGTGAAGAATGAAGGGTATAGGTAATAGGTATCATTAAGTAGTGATTTTTATAAGTTGAAATGAGTTTTGATGAGATTAAGGAGTAAAACAAGAAGTAGAATCAAGATGAAAAATTTTAAGTTAGTAGTCAACTTGTAAAATTCGTAACTTTGGATGATGCCCATGAAAACACCTATTATCTAAGTTCAAAATAAAATTTTTATGTATTAATGAAGTCCTTAAGTAGTAGGTATAGTAAAGTCTTAAATTTTAATGCATTATACAAGTTTTTCCCAAAGGAATCATTCAAAAAGTGGATTTCTAAAAATTCGGATTTTTGAGTAAATCCTATTTGAAAACATATTTGCAAAGTGTGAAATGCAAATTTTTATGAAAAAGTAAAGTCCTTAGTGGATATGTATGGTTGAGCCTTAATCTTCTAAGTATCAAATGATTTTTACTTAAAGGAATCACTCAAAAACTAATTTTACAAAATTCGGATTTTGGAATCAACCCTACTTGAAAACATGTTTGCAAAGTGCAAAATGGAAAATTTTTATGTAGAAATGAAGGTCATAAGTAATAGATATAATGAAGACTCAATTTTAACAAAGATAATTATATTTTCTTAAGAAATAAATCCAAAACAAATGGAAATGATAAAAGTTAAAAAACTAGATTTTTCATAAGTAGTTGTTATTATGTCTTACAAAATAAAAGGTTAAATATTTTCTTTTAGCAAAATCATCAAGATTATGCATACATCAAGCTCATCGCATGTCATTCATGTTAGGAATTCATTCATATTGCATGTATAGCTAATCTATATAGTAGGAACATTTCAAACATTTACAAAACTATTTTTCGGAATTGAAGCTTGCTACTGTTCTGATTTGGTCCGACCTTTTCGAAGCTTCAAAGTTTTCAAAACTTAAATATAATATTAGAATTAGATATATCTTTTGAAGTAGATAGAAATCGATATATAATTTACGAAATTCCAAGTTAAAATGACAAAGTTATGGTCGTTTTAAGTTGGAATTTCCGCTTAGGACGAGAATTACGAATTTGATAGTTTGTATGAGATAGCTTGGACTAGTTAAGTGATGAAATACTTATTAGGGTATTTCTTCCTTTTTAGGTAATCCCGATATGGACGATTCCTTACCACTAGATTACTTATACTAAAAGATCGGTGATCCAATGGCTGAGTGAGTTTTCTTCTTATTTTGTTACCTTATTTGTACTTATAGCTAGTTGCATTAGAATTATAGAAACAAGATAAAAATCGATATGAATGGAGATGAGATATATGATGAGACTATGATGAATGTATGCCAAAGAATACTAAAGCATATCGAAACCACGATTGATTGGATAATTGCACTATTCATATTATTCCTGTTATGTGTATGATATTGGTTGGTCACTCTAAAGAATGTATGAATATTTTGATCTAAGCAAAATTAAATTGGTCATGCATCACATCGGACATGTTGCATTTGGTAGCATGCTACTCCTACGTAGGTCGATCGATATGGTCCGATGACTCGTTTGGATAACGAGACCGGTACCATAGCTCATTCATGAGAACTAAGGCGCATCGAGGATGCATTCCATATGTGAGCCTAGCCGAGGCGAGTGCTATGAGCCAAGGCCTTAAGGACTAGCAGCGGTCATGTAGACTTTCAATACCATCCCTAACCCAAGATACGGAGGGCGTAAATTCGTTCTATGTGTGGGTTCCGAATATCTATACATAATTGTTTGCTCATGTGTTTGTTCATGCATAGCATATGGATGATTATAACTTGCTTGTTATGGTACGGAATTAAGGGAATTCTCACTAAACTAGTATAGCTTATATCCCAATAGATATTTAAATGAACAAGTTATCTCAAGAATGTTAAGTGGGGACCGAGATGGTTGAAGTCGAGAATGACTTCGGGATTCCGGCAGGAAATAAGGATGCTTGAAGTTATTAGCTAGGTTTTATGTTTTGCTTTGTAATAGTTTTATGTAATGGAATCTTTTGATGAATGTAATTGAAGTATAATGCTTTGTATTTGGAGTATAGTAAATTGAAATTCCTTTACATTGTTACTCAAGTTATATCAACATAAAATGTATTACTCCGATGAGTCTCCTCCATGTGTTAGACGCCTTGTACATAGTATGGAAGCCTTTGCATGACTAATGTGGTCATTTTTAGGCTTTAATATTGTGTACGGCGGACTACCACGTTTAAGGTACCCTTCGGGGCATGACAATAGCCGAGCTGGATCGATCGCTTTAGGTAAGAAAAGCTCGATGACTAGTAGTATGGTTCGTTAGAACCCCAAGAAGTGCGCAACTTTTAAGGAGGTCGTTTAGGGCCAAGTTCAAATCATTCCCTAACCACCGATGGAAGGGTAAATCCATCATATATACGAAACCGGAAACTCGTATGTACTATTTGATCATATGGTTGCTGCATTTCATATGCTTTTTTAATGAACTTGGTTGAATGCCTATCATGACTACTTTTGCGTAAGTAATATCTCACTAAGCTAGTTATGCTTATACCTCAATAGACTTTTGATATTGCAGGGCCTTAGTTTCGTACCTGAGACCATCTTGATCATCCTGGTAGAATCTTTATTTTGGGAAGCTTTTGGAGGAACTTTGTTTTGAAGTCTTAGAGTAGATTTCTTCTAAAATCTTCTAGCTTTAGTTATTTATCTTAGTAAGACTATGTTATTATGGAAATTATCAGGGAATGCCCCTTAGAAGTTGTAAGACTCTATATTTCGATGAAATATATTAAGTGTTATTTTGAATGTTCTGCTGCCAATATCTTAAAATGCATTACTCCATCAGTCTCCTTTTGATGTGAATGTACGCCTTGTACTGATATGAAAGCTTTCGAGTGACTGAGGTAGTCATTCTTAAGTTTTAATGTTGCATATGGCGGGTTGTCACGTTTAGGGTACCCGTTGGAGCGTGACAATATGTCTTACATAACGTTAAAAGAAAATAGCTTTATCTAGGGTTTACAGTCATTACTCAACTTTACTCATCCCAATCTATGACATTAGTTAGTTCAATCGGTCCCACAAACATAAACTAAAACATGTTACTTCACCCCGAGCCTAAGTAAATATTACATCGATACCGTTTGCCTTATTAGCTACTCGCCAAGCCATTTATGAAAGTCACTGCATTATGACAAGGATGGCCTAAGCACCTAAACTATAATGTCCCCCTGGGACAAGGTTACTGCTCCCTGGACCAAATTCAATGGCACATCCACAAGCAACACTCATGAGTTATTAAGCCAAGTTCAAGTTTTAATTCATTTAGGACGATGATCCTAGATACAACATGCAAGTTACTGCGTACATTGTATAGTCAAAATCCAATCAAAGACTCAGAAAGCCATCTCAAAAGATATTATCAGATATCCATATCTATTCAAGAAATTAAACTCACATAAGAAATTATATTAATTATCCACTTATATCACACTTATTTTTAAACCCTATTTAATCAAATACTAATTAGGAACCCTACTATGGCAGTGAAGATCACCGTACCAAAATACACACAGTTCTCCATTGTCTATCAAAGTATTTTTTTTTTTTCACTTTGTTTATACTATTTTATTACAACAACATCATCAAAACATTCATTTTCCAAACAACACACATTTGACACAATATAGGCCTTATGTTAATTATGGTTTATTCTAACTTATTAACCAAAGCCAATTATTAGCTATTAAGCCTATTTTAACTTAACTTAGCTAAATTGATTAGACTTAATCATTTGATTCAATTACTAAGCCAAGGTGATTAAACGTAATCTATATAATTCATTTTAACTCATTATAGCTTATTAAGTCAAGTTGAACATAAGTTATTAACTAAGTTCATTTTTTATCTAACTTTTATATTTAATCCAATTCTTTGTTAAATCTATAAATTCACTAAACTCATGTTTAATTATATAATTTAACTAATACAACATATTAACTATTATTCATATACTTCATTTTATCTCATTTTATTTTATTTTATTTCTATTTTTGAACAGCACTAGGGAATAGATCACACCTACCTGATCACACCCATGATAGAGATCGTGATCACCATTACGGACCTTGTCATGCTTGTAACAAGGAGATAATGCCCCTTGCCACAGCCGTGATCTAGGCTATTTCCTTTCAAAATTCTTATCAAAGGAGGTCACGCCTTTCGTAACAGCCATGATCTAGGCCATGATGTTTATCACTTCAAAAATATGCCTGTTGTCATGCTTTGTCATTTGATCAAAGGAGATCATGATCCTTGTCACGCCTGTGATCACCCTTGATTTCATTTTCTGCTTGTATCATGGGCCATGTTACGACCGTGATGAATAGGAGGATCATGTTACGTTTTTCTTTTGTCTTTTACACTAATTTTATCTACTTGTCTTCAACATACATCAACAACAACAACCTGTTATTAGCTTACGCATGCTTAGTCTTTTCCTATAAACATTGCTATGTATATTTCTATATCATATTTCCACAAATCATTTCATCAAACATGTTATCTACACATGCATATAAATATCAAGTTTTGACGTATATGTTCATATATTACTAATTTATCAATTTTATTACAAGATCTAGATCTACCTAGTTCTAACTTAACATTTGCATGCATGAACAATAACCAAAACAAGGAAAATGACTAGACTTATCCTTTTAGTCAATCCAAGGAGGTTGGTCTTCTCTACTGCTACTGCTACTACTAATATTAGAGTTGTAGCTTCTTCAAGCTAATTTCTTACTTTAATCTTGTTTTCCATCTTTAATTTCTCTTTTAGTATTGTTGATTTTGAGATTTATGGTATAATTTTGAAGACAAAAAAAGAAGAAGAAACGGAAGATAAAGAGAAAAGAGAGAGAAAAAGAAACAATGAAAGAAAGAGAAAGAAGAAGAAAGAAAAGGAAGGAGAAAGAAAGGGGTAGGTGGCAAAAAGGGAGAATGAAAAGAAAAAGTAAAATTTTAAAAATATTTAGACTAAAGGTATTAAGTTTAAACATTTCTAATATTTATTTCAAAAATCGTAATTAGATAGAAAATAATTTGAGAACATTCATACAAAAAATTTATGACTCGATATAAAAACACAATTCAAAAGTTTAGTTAATGAAAATCTGACATTTAATTCTAGTTGGGGTTTAAAATTGATATTTTTAAACAAGTAATTGATCTAAAAAATTATAGACATTTAAGGAAATGAAAGTTAACTAAAATATAAAGGGTTCAAGAATTTACAAAACATTTAAAATCTTAATTTCAATCTAGATCTATTTACTAATTTGATTTAGGTCGAATTATTTAAACATAACTCATGGTTTGTTTTACTTGAGCTATTTAATTATCTAAGATTAATTTCTAACTATGCTTAAATTCACTATCATATTTGACTATCTATTATTTTATTCACTTGTATCATTTCTAATTTAACTAGGTAAGGGTGGGGTATTTCATATTGGTTGGTTAAATGTGTTTAAAATCAATTTTAAAAACCCACCTCATATCTTCCACTTCCGTAATATGCATGCGTGTATAATTAAGCCAAATCAATTTTTTTTAACATTTTCCAATGGAAAGTTAAGAAGTTGCATTAAATAACCACAACTTCCAATGTTATTAAGTAATTAATATTAATTTAACTTTATTTAAATAATTAATTTCATTGAAATTATTTCTCATTTAGGACTCTCGTTGAAAATAATTACTTAAATAAGCTTTAATTAAATTAATTATCAAAATAATGCTTTAAAATCTTATGTGTTAAATGGGATAAGAGAACAATTTAATTTCAGTTTGATATCGCATGTTATTCATGCAATACACACACCCGCACATGTCTTGTCTTATAAACGGGATATATGCTTATATCCCATCTTGTAGACATAATTTTGCTATGATATATAAACTTCATATCCTATTTGATACATGTGATATATATGTAGAACACCTTATATCATGTCTCATAAACGCAATTTTACAATAGATTTTGATAATTTTTTCTTTGACCTATATCTTGTATATTTTGCTAATAATTCCTTTTGTAAATATTGTATGAGACTAAATAGACAAAAACTACTTAAATAATATAAAATATATATTCACACATAAGAGAGAGAGAAATAATTTTTAGTAGCCAAAACTAGAGGTGAGCAAATGGGCTATGGCACGTGGGTTGGCTTGTTTAACCTACTTTGAAAATGAGTTAAGGCCAATATTTTTCAGCCTATTTAAAAGTGGGTCAATATTACCCAGCTCGTTTAATCCACGAGTCAAAGTTAGCTAGCCCATAAGTTATGTAGGTTGGCCTACTAGCCTACCTGTGCAAATATATATATATATATATATATATATATAAAATAGGGGGAATAACTATTAATATAATATTGTTATTGGGTCTTTCATACTTGAACTTAAACTTATATATTAATTATAAAAGAGAATGACAAATTGATGTATATATATCATAACATTTTTTAAGAATATGTTTATTGCTTCAAATGAAATATGATATCCAAGAAAATTATTTTAAAATATTTATTTTAATATATAAGGAATTATAACAATAATGAAATTAATCATTTATAGATTTAGAACCCTGCAAAAACTTTATTTTATTATTATATATATTTTATTCAATTAATATATTGGTCAATTTGACATGTTTAACTCGCAAATATATATAAGTGAGTTAAATGAGTTAAGAAGTGGGTTGGCTTGTTTAACCCAAGAGCCAAAGTCGGTTGGATTATGATTATGAAATTTTAGTCCATTTTTAAAGTGAGCCGAAATTTTTTGGCCCATTTAACCTGTTGTAAACCCCGGTAATCTCAGTAGTTAAGAAAACCCCGGGAGTTGAAAAGCGAAACCCTAATCCAGTTCCGTTTGAGCCTGGTAAGAGAAGCTTAGGAACCCTAAATCCGGCTTTCCTTCGGTTTCATAATAAAAGAAATTTTATAAAGTAAATGAAGTTGAATTATTGTTCTAAAGTATATTTTAGACCTTTGAAAGTTTTAAATTCGAGAATTTTTCAATTCCGGGCCTTCTCAAGCTCAATTACGGAAAAAGCGTGCCCGGAGCACGAACTCAAAAAAATGTTCCGGAATATTCATTAGAACCGTAATTTTATAAGGATTCCAAAATATCAATTTTATAATTTTCCGGGCTATAAAAATTACAGTTATAGCTTTTCCCGTGTTTTCGTTACAACCGGTAAAGTAGATGTCTTGTCTACTATTCACAAGTACAACCTACACTACACACTACCCATACCCTATTCTTACATCATTACAACTACTCATTTCAATTTTCTTTTCTAAAAAATTTTGTCTCTTAATTAATTATCACATTTATTACATTTTAATTATCTAAATTACAAAATATGAAATTTCAAAACACACACACACACACACACAAACCCATGGCCGGCGCCCCCCCTAGCTTTTCCCTCTCAATTTAATTTATTTTTACTCATTTTATTCAAATAAAACCCTAACCCATTAATATATAAGCTTCTTTTTCTCTCTCTCTCCTCATTTTTACTCTTACCAAAAAATTTACAAGGTTGAAAATCCTCTCCCTCTCTTCTTCAAGCTTGCCGTGACCCACACCAAGCACACACACATTCACAACTTTATTTTTCTCTTCTTTTCATCTCTAATTCTCCATTAAAGTGTTGATTTCAAGCTTTATTCCTCCCAAATCTTGTAATGGCAAGATCATTCTTGTGTGTTTTCCACCATTAATCCCAATGAGCATGAGCAAGGGACATGAAAACACTACTACAAGAATCTCAAGCCATCACAAGAAGTGGATCTAGTATTTAAAAGAGTTTTGTTTGAAATCTCATCTTGTTAATGCATGTAAAGTAGAGATCTTGCATATGTATTGATGTTCATGCCATGAAGTTTATGATTCATGCATTATATCTAGTAGATCTAATGTTTATACATCCACATCTCCATCTACATGTATGTTCATGTGTTTATTTTGATTCTCATGCATTGATGATCATAAAAATGTGGCCTTGACTATGTATAGATAGGTTAGATGGTAGATCTACATGTGTAGAAGACAAGAAGCTTGAAAAGAAAAATATTTGGTTAGAAATGATTTGTTGGAAATTCGGATGGATTTAGAACCCTATTTTAAAAACCACCAACACCATCTTTAAACTCATATTTCACATGAAAAATGAAGGGTATGTGCAATAGGTATCTTGAAGGAATGATTTTCATAAGTTTAGATGAGTTTAGGCATGAGGAAAATGTAAAACAAGTAGTAAAGTTGGAATGAAAAATATGGATATATGGATGTATAGTCAAATTCGTATTTTTGGGTGATGCCCACATAAACACTTAGTACCTAAGCTTAGATGGCATGTTTTATGAATTAAATGAAGTCCTTAGATAATAGATATATTGGAGCTTCAATTTTTGATGCAATAAACAAGATTTCTCATAAGGAAAATGCAAGAAAATGAAAATTTCAAAATTCGGATTTCTATAAGTAGCTCAATCAAAAACATATTTGCTCAATGAAAAATGTGGATTTTTATGCATAAATGAAGGCCATGACTAATATGGATGTTGGGAACTCATTTCTCTATTAGGTGAAAAGTAACTTCTAAGGATAAAATCATAAAAACATTAGAGGATGTAAGGTTGATAATAATAACTTTTTATAAGAGATCATTAGGGAAATTCTTAATAATTAGGAATTCATAAGAGTCCACCACTAAAGATCATCAAACCATGCATATATGGAGTTCATTACATGATATTCATGATAGGAATTCATTCATATACCATTTATGAATAAATCATCAACTAGGAACATTTTTCATCAAAAGCAAAACAAATTTTCGGAATTGGGGGATTTACAGAACAGATCTGATCCTACTATTCCGTGACCTTAATGTTTTCAAAACTTGAAAATAATATTAGAAATAGATAGATCTTTTGAATTAGATAGAGATCGATATAAAATTTGCGAAATTCCGAGTTAGAATGACCAAGTTATTGCCGTTTTAAGTCGGAGCTTCCGCAAATAGCGAGAATCTCATTAGGATTATTCTTACTTGGTAGGTGATCTCGAGCAAGACGACACCCTACCTCCCGATTATTACTATTAGAAAGACCGGCGTCCAATGGCCCAGTGAGTTCTACTTCCACTCTCAATTAATGATTGTGATTGTAATGCAGTGGCACTAGTGGTGTAGGCAAAGATAAAAGTGGATATGCATGATGGGGTATATGGGAATTATATATTTGTCTGTTGTTGATGTGCGAAATGGAACTTAAGAAATATCGAAACCGGGTGTTAAGCTATCGACTGATTAGCTAGTATTTTATATCGAATGTCTGCGAATACTTATTGGCCACCTAAAAGAATTGAACTAATGTTTATTTGACTTCAATTGTAATTGGATTCATTCATATCACAATAGGGATGAAGCATTAGCATTGGTTGGTTTTTCGTGATCCATAAAACGAATATGTTGGTTAATCGTGATCCATAAAGAGAATTATTGTTCAGTTGACCGTGAGCTTAAACGGCGTCGTACCGCAGGATTTGTTAATCTGCTAACCCAGGATGGAGGGCGCAAGTCCATCCACATATGATTTCCGGTTGGTCATATGTTTGTTGAACTCATTTGTCTAATGCATACACTTGCTTGAATAATCACTTGTTTGAATGAATTGTACTTAATTGTGATATGGAAGTTCTTACTCACTAAGCTAGTTAGCTTATGCCCCCATAGTTTTTACTTATTGTAGCACAAGTTTATCTGGCTTAGACCGAGGCAAGCCACAGCTCAGGTACCGGAGATAGAAGTTTCCCATAGAAGTTTACTCTATTTTTATATAGACTTCCGTTGAAAACTAAAGGACTCTGGATGACTATAATGGATTTGATATTATTTTGCGGGGGAATGCCCCTTAGATTTTGTAAAGTATAAATATGCGTTTTGGTTTATTATCTATGGCTAATGAATGCCACATTAAACTACTTGGCTAATGAATGCCATATTAAACTACTTAACTCCATTGGTTGAGTATTCTATTGTCATAAGGGGACGCTTTACATCTATACAAGACTCCCGAAGGGCTCGGATAGGGAATTCGAGAGTTTTATATAGTATGTGACGGGCTGTTACGTTTAGGATACCCTATGGAGCGTGACACTTGTGATGCAATGGAATGAGTTGGGTTAGCTCATTTGACTCACCTGCCCGCCTCTAGTCAAAACTTCCATAAATCATTAAATCCAACATTAGAGATATATGATGCCTTTCAGATGCATCAAAATAGTTTGTTTCATCACATTACGGTCATTTTGGCAACATCTTTTTATGTTTTCAAACAAGTATATAGAATATTATATAACTTTAAAAATAATACATAAAAAGAAATTAGAAAAAAAAATTACATGAATAGTATTGCTATATCGCATAAGAAGTGTGAGATATAACTTTTTATGTGTATCACATCTTCTACATAATACTACCCATGCATGTATGGTATACACACCATGCGATACATGACTTGACCTTGCCTTTAACATTTTACCTTTCGTTTGCCCAAACTTAACAGATTCAATGATCATTGTTTTTGTTTAGGTTGATGTTTTATTTTGGATTTGGTTAGAGGCAAACAGAGTGCGAGGAAGGAGAAAGATAAGAGAGGGGAGAGAGAGTTGGATATTTTCTAGGGAGAGAGTCTTCGCGAGAGAGTAGAAAGGGGAAAATGCAGACAAAGTGACCAACTCCACATCGGGATTCCAAAAGGCGGGACCTCAGCATGTCAATCCACTCAAGACTCAGCCATACTCGTGCCGAAAGGGAGGTATTTGTTGAAGGCAATCACGTGCAGAGGACCATACAAGAGCAGGATCACTGTGAGGATTGATGGGACAATCGTAGCCCCAACAAATTACAAGAACCTAGGCAATTCAGTATTGGGTATACATGTATCGCCTCTGGTAAATGCGATACCCAAACTTATAAAACTTTGCACCTCTAGTGGAGGTATGCTAGTATTATATGTGATACAAGTAAAATTAAGAGTATCTCTTGTCTAATATGTGACATAATAGTATTAATTTTGTATTTATTTTTGTATAATTTATATTTGTATTTTTTTTAAGCAACATTAGACACATGTTTCTCTTAACATATATTTATCAAGAAACAGATACCAATAAAAAACTAACAATTTTACTCATAAATAGATCAAATAGATATGATATAGATGAATTATAAATACAAATTTAATACATATACAATCTAGATAAAACTCCAACAATACAATCAGTCCCTAAATATTAGATGCATCCTTTGGCACCGATGGTTAGAGGGAAGGAAATGTTTGACGCCATAGGAGAAGGATCAAGAGGAATGAAGGGATACTCTTGTTGAATACATCGCTCAATAAAAACAATTTTGAATTTCCACTAAATGTGAAGAGAATCAAAGCTGCCTTTTCTTCCTACTCCTTTCTTATTCAAAGTGTCAAAATTTTTCCTTGAATCGTTGTACTTCCAATTCTTCTCGCCCAGTTTATGTCCCTAACGTTTTTTTCCTTTCCATGACAGCGTGTGCAGGACAAAGGAGATGGAATTCATGTCTTTCCTCAGGAGAAAGTGAACCGATGATTCCACACGTATTTATGTTCAATTGGAGCGACCCTGCTACCAAAATCAATGTTTCACAGTATCTTCAATTCCTGATGCAGTACTGGCGAAAATAAGATAATACTTCATGCATACAATACAGAGAAATCTATTATCAAACTCTTTTCATCTCTTTTATTATACTTATTTTCATCATTATACTATTAAACTATTACGCGGGACAATATCTAATCAAAACCCTCGAGCGAGCCACTCATGTTTTCAGATTCAGTTCGAAGTAGCAGCTAAAATTTAGATTGCTGTTAGAAGATTCTAAACGATTTTTACAAATTCATATTTACACTACGATAATATACAATTCTTCAATATTACACTCGAAATTTAGAGGAGACCACACAAGCGAGGTCTAGAACAGAACTGCCTTCCATTAGCCTTCACCATGGCCATCACTCCCGCAGCCACTCCTGCCCAAAGCACAGAACACAGGAACTGCTGTGCATTCCTGCCAGCTGTACAATAATAAAAACGAGAGCACCATTATAAACAACATTAATAAAGTAAGAAAGGCACTTGCGACATCGCTAGAAACATCAAGATACAATCCGCTTGGCCTAATATACCTTATGGTTTGTGTCTTTGAGCAATTTCTCAAGAGTACTCATCTTGGAATTGCTATCCATTAGTCCCACAAACTTCAAAAATTCTAGTGAACTTTAACTTCTTGTTCACTTCATTAAATAATTAAGACTATTTGCATTTGATTTATTGGAATGGATGTAGTATTTCACCTTTATAACCACATAATATTTATTCATTTGCTTGATTTGTAAAAAAATCTATCATAAGGAATATCTATTTCATGTAATATGAAATAGATTAGGAATCTCCATTCCGTTCCCTTCAGTAGAGGAATGGATATTTCTGACAAAAAGCATATTTTATTCAAAATACCCCTAATTGTAAAATAAAAAAATTGCTCTTCTTTTACAACTTCATTTATTCTAGTAAACCAAATGTAACAATTGCTATTATACGTAATAAAATTTTATTTGTTAATCTTTTAAAAAAAGCATGAATAATGAATAACTATATAATAAATTGCCATTGCGGTTAACTAAATACCTAATAGCTCTCTAAATATTACAATAAAGTAAATGAGCACTAAGTTATTAAATCAAAAGGCAACTCGATATCTATGAAGTTTATCACTTCTTGTTTGAGGAATACTAGTAAGCATAATTACGATACCTTGTTGTATTGTAACAGATGTCAGGGTCAACCCTCCGAGAAGCAGTGCAGAAGCTATAGGCATATACTGGAATTAAAAAGGGATTTTGCCACCAACAAAACAATAGGTGTTAACCAAAGGAAGGGCAAAAAAAAAAAAAAAAAAGGAAAAAATAGAAAAGGTAGTACTTCATATTAAATGCAGTTTTTACTAGTTATGAAATAATTCTACTCTTAGAATATAGTGAGGTCAAATTAAACGTTTAAAACTAAGCAACCAGAATCATAATACTAAAATAACCCACTCATAATTTCTTGCACTCGTACATGAAGGTTAACACTATAGTAACTTCACACTTTGATACTGAAATTGACCGTCTACCATATTTAATTAGGATGAAGTAGTCTATCACCCTTTGAAGTTCACCATGTATCCTAGCATGCTGAAAGTAGCAATTACCACAAGGAGAAGCTGGAATATTAACAGTATATCATAAACTACTGCTAGTCGTACCTGAAACTGTTGGAGCATTATAGTACAAGCGTAGCAAGGACACAATAGTTTAGGTAAACCTAACCACCAACTTTGATAGGTTTAGCCAAAATTATTTACTGCAATTAAGAATTGCATGTCATGCTATTGTATGTACTAGATTTTGGTAATTAATTGGTGATAAAAATAGCAATCAATCTCCTCCAAGCTAAGACAATATAAAGTTGCGTTAAAGATTAGAGATAATCAATCCCTATTTTTTTATGCATGTGAGGGATATGAGATTATCAAAAGGTACTAAGACCACTATTGTATGTTCAAGTTTGCTGCAATATTCAGTTACTCCACTTAATGTGTGAATTGACACTGATGGTGAATGTTTTAAGTCCTTTTTAACACAATCTTAAGCCATCACAGCGTGACAATATATTTTCAAGCATTATCCATGACTCCCGATAGTTGTACAACTCCAGAAAAATAAAAGAAGACTGAAGGTAGGACAGCAGACAAGAGAAGCAGTGAAATATTTTCCATGAGACCCAGTTACTTCCACCAAATGACATGTCTATGGGATATATATATTAGAAGTCTTGATCCCTTTCAGGTATGCCTATGATCTGAGTGTTAACAAAAAGGTCCGTTTTGAAATTTTTCTTGATTATACTTGAAGCAATGGTTTTACATGGATATTAGGTTGAAAAGATGGAATTTCAGATAGGATCTAATGCCAAAGAGTGGATACGGCACATCAATATTTGAGATTTTCCAGGATCACCACATCCAATTTCTAAAGCTGATAAGAGCTAAGATTTGATTACCAAGCAATTGTGCTTCAGCAAGAATGATAAGATCAAGTAATTACAAAGGTTGCAATTAGCAATATATATGAAAAAGTAAAGTTTGGTTCCTTAAAGATCATCTCAAACCTAATAGCATTTCCTATATGTTGTAAACAGATAAAATAACCTTAGCTAAAGAGGGTCAGTTCAGTTGGCAAATTATGTCATACTTGCTCCAATGGGCAAGTGCTGTATGGCAATCAAGACATATGGCTAACATAATTTGTGAAGACTTTTTGACCCTAGTACTACTACTACAACAGCAACAAAAGGGGTTTAAAAAAAAGGAAAGAAAGAAAGGTGGGGTTGGAGGAAAAAGGCAACTATAGCTAATAAAAGAGATGAAAAAAATATAATAAAATTGGGCATTGTAACATTGTACTGAATTTGTTTGCTAAGAGAAATAAATTGACAAATTTGTCTTGATGAATTGAAGAGCTTCAATCTGCGCCAAAATCCAGTTATGAACATTTATTCTAGGGATATATTTAAATTAGGATAAGAATACCAATATTTTGTTAACAGTTCCATTTGTCCATTTAGGAGATATAAACATTTAAGCACATCTTTATTTAGGGAAAGTTAAGGATGATAATTTCACAGTAAACTACAAATTCATTATCTAAATACAGTTTTGTAGAGATCGGAAGGTTATCTCATAAGGAGCTTTGAAGAGACTGAGCATTCTTTATTAAGCACCGAAATCCCCAATTAACATGGTTTTCTTACTATAGGAGAAGGAACATTAAGAAACCTAAACACATCACAATTACATATTTCACAATAAATTAACCATTCACTACCTTCATGCCAATGTCCAATTTTTCATTTGGCCCAAAAGAAAAAGGACGTTTAAACCATTCAAATTGAGCTCTCAATGCTAATTAAATGAGGGTTTTAAGACTTACAGAAACTGTTTCAAATCCATTAAGCTGGAATGGAGAAGGACCATGCCTGTTGACAGAGTAGTGGCCACTGACAAGGTCTATAGCATCCTGAGGAAGAGAAAATGGAAATCTATCATGCAATGTTCAAATCAAGTACTTTTATGCTGCTCAGCTTGACCAGCTCTGTAAAAGAATGAAAAATATAGAGAGCAAAAAAATGAGAATGAAGAAAAGAACTTTCCTGTCGAATTCCATCTTGAAAATTATTCAAGTAATATCTAGAAAGAGCACTCATCCCATCCTTGATTAATCCTCCAAGAGTCTGTTTTCCATATCTGTTAACAGCAAAATCAAGTGGTATCGATAAAATAAATTAATAAAAAAAAGAAGATACTTGAAGAAAGAAACATAAATCTCTTCTTGCATCAGTGAAGTAAAATAGTCTTTACCTAACTAAGTCCCCTTTAAGAGCATGAGTGCCTGCATATTCAAGGCTTATCTCATCACCCTGTTCTGCCCATACTAACACAGACCAAGACAATTGTGTGGCTCAGAAGGATCCTCAAACATACTTCACCTAAAAATTTGATTCAATGTGACAGAAAGTAGAATTGCATACAGTTCCTGAATTTTCCATAATCTTCATCAAATATATGAATGCCTTCTGCTGGTGCAAGTACTTCCATCCGGTACAGCTGCTCATCCAGAGATTTCTCAGCTAAAAAGTTCTGCATGAATCAGATTATTTCAGTTTTATCTAAATATTATAGCATTTACTATGTGATGTACTTGAATAGACAGAGTTATGACACTGGTAAAGAAAGACATTGATAATACGTTATCCATTTGTTTATATTGTGTGTGTATTAAAAAAATTCCTACACTTATTGGGCCATTCTTTACTAATATTGGCATTTTTTACAGAGCCATATCCATCAAAAGAACAACCCTAGAAATCTTATTGGAAATTTGGTGAAATATTCCATCATTGGTATCTCTTTTGGTTACTTTAATCTTTTATCATTGCCCCTTTGCTAATAGTAGAATTAAAAATGTTTGCCATACATACCTAAATGAGAGTGAATATTTATTGGCTCAAAAGGGAAAAATAGAAAATAACACACACATATATATTTCAAACCTGGGTAACATTAGTCCGATCAAGGCAATCAATACAGTTGGATCTAATAATTCCTTTCTGCTCCTCCAATATGTTTCCCTCCATATCCATGAGGAAGTATCTGCTCAGCTGGAACAATTATAATTAAAACCAGTACAATCAACAGCCAGCATCCCTGGACTGCATCATATTTTCACATAAAAGTAGATTGAATTTGCAATTTATTACCCCTGCTTGCAGAAATCGTCAGAAATTTGATCATACAGGACTTCTAGGTTCTCAAAGTTTGAATTTCCACAGATACGATGAAAATCAAAAGACACATACCTGAAGAGAATAAATATTAATTAATTGTAAAGTTCCATTGTTTCTGATTAATTACATCAGATTAAGGCATAAAAAGTTAATGTTGATGTACCATATGTGATTGTTTCATCATAAAATAGAGAAGAAGCTGGGGAGTTAAGAGAGAAAGTTGACTCTTTATAACTGTTGGAGTTCACATGACAGACAAGTGGGTATCATGATGCACAACCAACAAATAGACTGGAAAAATACAAGTGCAAATACATTCTGAACAGCGTAAAAAAGATACTGATGCCACTAACATGTTCCGGAGGCATAAACAATAATTGTAAAAGCAGAAAGCCCAACAGAATTTGCATAGTGCAATATGATTCCATGGAAACCATGAAAAGAAATTAATCAGGTCCACAATATGAGCTCCAGTTTCACCAGAACACAAACAAGTCATAAGTAAATATTAGTAAAAGAGAAACAATGACCAAGTCAAAGATCAAGTCTCTAGAAAGGAAATACAGAATAGTTATCATGTTTCAGGTGTTCCCTTTTTTTATTTGATTGTTCTATCATGTTGTAATTTCTTTTTTGAAAAATAACAACAATGATGTTCAAACTGAAAAATGGTGCATAATTACTTAACAAATGCTAAGTAAGAAGCATAAACCAATTTTACTATCTTACGCATGCATAATTGATGCATGTAACTTAGTGGAAACCTTGCATACAGCAAGAAGAAGTATTGGTCCATTGATAAAAATAAAGGAGAGAATGCCACCTCACATCTGGCAGCTTTTCCATTTCAGCTGTAAATGCTGCACTTAAGTGTCCTTCATCACCATGCTACAGCAAGACAAGTAATAAAAGCAATTGGTGAATTACACAGTCAAAAAGTAAAGGGCACAGATCTTTTCATGCAAAACCGCAGTATAAGTTGGGTGCAACCATTAATGAGGAAAAAGAATTTCTTGGACAAAAGATAGAAGGAACAGCATGGGGATTGATAGTTGTTTGACAGGAAAGCCATCAGCTCTGTGCGTTTTCCCTTGGCAATGGCATGGATATCATAACAGCATTTAAAATGTCAAACTCATAAGTCTGCAAGCTAGTTGTCGTGACAACCATATAGTAAACATAGAGGCATTTATTAAAGGATTAGTTTCAGCTAAATGCTTGGCGACATTTTTTGTGAGGAAGGCTTGAAATGAAATGGAAAAAAAAAATAAATAAATAAAAAGGTTACTTACTTTATCAGTAAGGTCAACAACAATGATCTCCCCATATCTTTGTGAAAGATCACGAAAATGACGCTCCACAACTTTTGACTGAGAAAAAGCAACATAAGATGAACTAGCACGACAACTCAAATAGTGCAATAAAAAGTTAATATAGTTATGTCCTAATGTGAAACATACTGTTTCCTCATGATGCATGATACTTAAATGCGGCTTATAACTTAAATCGACAATCTGCTCCCAGAGAAGTGGAATGGAACCTCGGATCTGAGAAAACATACACAAAATAGTTTATAATTGGATGATGTTCATTAAAGTAGAAAAAGAAGACTATACTTACAAGAACAAAAAACAATGCATTCTCCGAGGGGTGGGTCAAAACCAAGGTTGCATTTACATACATGGGCAGTGTTTATTCAAGATAATTGCTTAAATCCATTCTCAAGAAAAAATACAAACAAAAATATAATTGAAGGCCAAACCAAATCAACATCTTGACAGTAAGCTTCTCACCAGGCGATCAGAACTTTATAATTATCCATCTTATACATGAATGGCCTCCTTATTTATTTGTTTTGTTCCAATAATTTTCCTGCCACATGGTGCTACAGAACATGGGTTTAAACCTCATCTATGATGTAGCTTAATCAAACAAGAATTTAATTTGAAGAAGGCATTGCTCATGTTAAATCTTGAAAGCAAATGTCAGAAAGTGCATAAATAACCCCAGAAAATGAAATAATATGCTTATGAAGCCCTGTTATCATTTGTCTTTTGAGTAATTTGCAATGATCAGTAAATCAACATAAGGTGTGATATAAATGGGAAGACAAGTAATAGGTTTTGTGTAAACATTAATATATTTGTTGACAGGCTACTAAAAGCAGAAAATGCACAACCTGCAATAAGGAAGACTTGAAATCTTTAACCTCCAAAATTTGTTCAGTTTCGATAAAATTAGCAGTGTCTCCTTCAAGATTAGCTCCTCTTCTCCACATTCTTGTTCCTGAAACTCATCATGAAGTAGATCTTAATATATTCCGCTGCATTGCTATGTCAAGACAAAAGCAACACAGAAGCATGGAGTACAACCTAATCGACGTGTACATCTCCTGGAAATCAATGTAATCATACTGGATGAACCCTTTAGATTGATTTGTGTAGCTTGAAAACGTAAAAACTTGGTTAAAGAAAACATGATGTTCTATCAAATAATAAATTGAATACCTAATCAACATTCATGTGCAGCAGATTTAAAGGGAGGGATGGCCTGAAAGATGGGACTTTAATTTCTTAAAAATAACTGGAGGAAAAAATATTTGGTAGTATGTTTGCTAAGCGTACTTGTTAGATCATTTCGATGAGAATTTCACTGAGTGCAATGTTTTGATCAACAGGATATAATAGTTCAGCTAGTATTGCATAGGCCACTACCCCTTGCTCCTAATGATAATACAATGCTCTATTAAATAAAAAATTGAAATCCTGAGCACCGCATATCTATCCAAACAGTTTGATCCCCCAATGATGCCAATTACCAAAACCAGCAATAAAAAGTAAAAATCCTATTTGCTTCCTCAAACAATGCCATGCACCAAAACCAGCAACAAAATTATAAAGAGTGTATCCAACCCTCCAAACAATGCCATGCTTTGAAACAAGCAACAAAAATAATAATGCACCCAAGAACAGTACGAAGTTACTGTTAAAAGTAAAAAGGATATTTCCCTGGAGTAGTGGGATAATGAACCTATCAAGCTGCATTAGCAAAATAAACATTTATCAGTGCAACTAGACAACCGCACTAGAATAATTCGAGCCGACACTATTTTTTCCTTCTAGATATTAACTTCCAGAAGCACTAAGTGAATTTTGCTGACAACTAAAGCAATTGTTGCAATTGGTACAGAGAGATGACTTACCTTGTGCTCAATAAGCTCCTCCATGAGATTTTTGTTCCAAACATATCTAGGGTCAGCCTGAAAATTGAATATATAATGATAACTCTATCTTAATCTCGAGCAAAGCAAAAGTCTTGTGAATGAGAAATTATGTTCGCATAAAATGAAAGAAATCATATGACAGTTAACAAAATATCTATTATTAATAACATTTATAAGTTGTGTGGAAGTAACACACACACACACACACACACACAGAGACATGTATATTTTGTGTTTTTTTAAAGCAGAGAAGGTGGAGCATTAATCTTAATTAGGAAATGATTCATGATGATTCATCAATATAGTACACTTCTCATTTTCTATGATTAACAAGGACATAAACTAACATTAAAAACATTGAATACTTTCCAACTCCTTACTGGCAATAGCATGTAACCCATTAACTTCATAAGGATTTGAGTTCCATGAATGAATGCCAAACCATACAAACATTAAAACACCTACTAATATTCTTAAAAATCAACCTTAGATTTTGTGAGACATTATCAGCCTGTCAACTAACCTGCTTCCAAGTTGGTTTCATTGTCCACCCATCAGCTAGCTTAGATCTTCTCTGCAAACTAGTGAACCGCAAAGTATTTTCCACAAAATAGAAGGCTATTAGAAGATCAACAATTACAAGTATAGAAAATTCCAGGAAAACATGGCAAAGTAAGTATTTACTTCAATGTAATATCTGTCTCATAAGAATAATACAATCCTGGAGTTGATTCTACTGTTTTCAATAGTGTCATGAAATAAGTCTCATCTCGTTTCTGCAAGAAAGGCATATTGATTAAAATGACAGAACAGTAAGATCTAAACCATTTAAAAGATTATGGAGAAATAAAAATCTACAAGGCCCTACTTCTTGATCAGTTGAAAGCTTCAGTGCCTCGTTGCAGCAGAGGAATTTCATTGATTCTACCCGGTAAACCGGGAAACCAAGAAAGCATCCGACTTCCTTCCTGGAAGTAATTACAAGCAAGTATGTTCCTGCATTACAAAAAAAGTAACAATAAAATACTCTTGAAACTTAATTTATTCTAGATAGAAACAAATAGAAATTTTATATCTTTAAGTCACCAAAAGACAAATAAGGGAAAAACGACATATTCAATTCAGCATTTAATAAATTTAATTAGTAGGAAGATAGAGTGAATTTTGTTAATGCTACAGTTTCCATTTCTCCAGTAGAAAAATTTATAAAAGAGAACAGACCAACAGCCTGATTTGCATTACCATAAAGGAAGACCAAATTTCAAGTTAGAGCGATACCAGCAAGCAATCTTATTGTCCCTCCGACTCCATAAATTGTAGAGGCCTTTGAAGGAGTAGCCGAGCAACTAGCCTCTGCAATCCAAAAGAGTATATCAAACCCTATGGCATGCCATAACCACATGATCAACCATCAAATTAACAGTATTTGCAGCTATTTAAAAAACCCCAAATTTCTCACTCCAAATACTCTCAACAATTACAAAGCGAAGAAAACAGTTGAGGCATTGATACAGGATAATTCTCTCTTTCACGCTAAGTATATTCCGGGAAATGAAATAGAGAAAGCGATCAAAATTTATCACCGTCAAGCAAATCGATGTTCCCATCGCGACGACTAATCGAGAAGCCTTCGTCTAGGGATTGCTTCGATCTGATGACATATTTATCTGGAAATTCCAGCAGTTCCAGCTCGTCGAATAGCTTGAATCCACCGGAAGAATAAGAAGATGTTGATGCGATGATGATTGAGTTTCCATGTTTAGGAATGAAATGCTTACTTCTAAATATGGATTTACAAGAAGATCAAGCTATTTTATAGGATAGTGAATTTGACTATGATCGAGTCATGGATTAGGATTTGGATCGTTAAAAAAAGTCACAAGTCATAACAAGTTTAACAGCACATTCCCTTCCTGGGAAAGATAACTGATTTTCTGACTTTTCTGCAGGATGGGTGCGCCGTGATAAATAAAATGACGTAAATGCCCTCAAAATGTTGCCTGTTACTGGCCACTTCAAACACGGCAAGTGTCCGTACATCGCAAGCATAACAACGAGACAGCTATAAATTGGGGACTTATTAGGTCATATAGGTTTTGAGGGATTAATGAAAAAAATGCTTTTTTTTTAAAAAAAAAAATATACAAATCATGCGAGATGACAAAAACATAGAAATAGGTAATTTAAACTTGTATCCTGAAGATATAAAGTTGTAAGTAGCTAATCTTGTATCTTTAAAAGACGAGATTATTGTATTTACAGCAAGAGACGAGGATAAAATGAACCTCGTCTCTTCAAGAGACGAAGTACTGTTAAAAAAAAATAAAATTTGTCTTTTGAAGATACGAGGTCGGTTACTTATAACATCATCTCTTCAAAAAACGATGTCAACTTGTCTAATTCTGGGATTATTGTCACGCCTTATGGTGTAGTCTAAACGTAATAGTCCACCTCAAGTTATATAAGACTTAGGAATTGCTACTACAACCGTTTTAAGGTCTCATATAGATACAAAGCGTACTTTTACGACAATAGAATACATGAACCAATGGAGATAAATAGTTTAATTTACCATACTATGAGTATCAGAATATAAAACATGAGTCCACATAATTAATTACAAAAATTCTAGGAGCATTCCCCCGCAAAAGAATATTAAGTTTATACGTGGTCTTTTATAGTAGTCCAATAAATATTAGGGTTTTCTATGGAAGTCTATACAAAATCGAACATAAACTTCTAATGGATACTCCTAATTCCTATATCTCCTCGATAGGATGCCCCAGCCTTAACCATATATATGAATACTACAATAAGAAAAAGCTGTGGGGGCGTAAGCTACACTAGCTTAGTGACTGAATACTTCCATAAAGACATTTATAACAAATCATTCAATCAAGTTAATTATTCAATCATATGGTATGCATCAACCAATGAACAAACAATCATATGATCAGTCGGAAATCATATGTGAATGGATTTACGCCCTCTATTTGGGATTAGCAAATTATTGAATATTGCTGTACTACCGTTGAATTAAGTGTCGTTTATGGATCACGGGTAACCAACTTATGTCGTTTATGAATCACGATCAATCAACTTATGTCATTTATGGATAATGATCAACCAACTTATGTCGTTTATGGATCACGATCAACCAACATATGCTAATGCTCCATCTCCATCGTGAAGCGATTAGGTCCATATTAATTTATCCATTCGAATAATCATTAATACCGATTCTTAGGTGATCAACAAATTCTACAGACAATCACTCCTATAATACTTTTATCACGCCCCAATGGGTACCATACATGTAACAGTCTGCCACACTCAATATTAAAGCTTAAGTGTGACAATCTTAGCCACTCCCGAAAGCTTTGATATTAAGTGTAAGACGTGCTTTCACAAATTTAGAGGACCATTCATGGAATTATGAAGCTTAAGAAGATATAATAACATATTAAGAAAAGAGGATCCATAATAATCATTTACTCATATCAATGGTTTTACAAACTTAGGGACATTTTCCTAGCTCACTAATCTATTACAAGAATATTTGTACATCATTAGTAATACTAAGCTTCATCTAAAATTTCCTTTATCCAAAAAGAAACTACCTGACCGCAGCGTTCTCGTGGCCTCAACCACAAATAGGGAAACTGCAAAAGATATCTATGGGGGTATAAGCTGACAGGCTTAGTGAGAACTATTTCCATAAATAACTTCTTGTAATAAAATTTCAATCAACTTGTTTAATCAAACAAATAGAATGCAACATACACGTGGGCAAACAAGGCATATAGTTTTCCGGGAACTATATGTTGAATGGATTTGTGCCTTCTATTCGGGGTTTGGTGATACATAACTTCGAAACAAGTAGTTTTAGTTAAAAAGATTTATGCTTTCGACCAATGTCGCCAAGTAGGAGAAATCTACTTGAATCGAGCCTTGCTTTTGGATCTTCCGCCAAGCATTTCCTTTTCCATAACGCCATTAAGCAATCGCCTTCGGACATTCCGCCAAGTATTGCTTTCGACATGAGCTTACTATACTTCTCACCCAAGGATAATAACCCAAATGCAATGTGACTCATTTCGTGATATGCATGAATCCATTTATTTATGATATCAGAATATTATCATTATCAAGTTTAAGGCGATCAAAGAATTTCATACAAAGCAAATGTTTATACTAAAACAAATATTTAAATCAATTCCGTCCTCGATATTCTTAGGATTCTTACAAATAATTATTTTACATACATATCCATTTGTCTTGTCCTAGCTCTAATGCAACTAAATTACAAGCACAACAAGTATAGCATTTAAAGGAAATAAACTTACGATGCCATGTCGACTATTCTTCTTATACGGATGAGTCACTCACACACTCCACTTAATCGAAATAATCTTCGGGATAAAGGTATCCTTCCTCGGAGTCACCTAGCCAAAGAAAATACCCACAATGAGTATTTCTTGATGATTTTCTTGAATTTTGACAAGACAATGTCAAAAGAACGTTAAAGTACGTATAAAGGAAAGTTCCAACTTAAAATGATCATAACTTGGTCATTTTAACTCGGAATCGTGCATATAATATACCGATTTCTACCTACTCGAAAAGATCTACCCATTTCTAAAATTATATTTATCAAAAAAGGTCATATAGGCTCTGAAACAGTGGCGACAAAATTCACCACGAATTTTCCAACTCAAAAACAACTTTGGTTCAATCAATCAAAATTTGTTTGATAAATACTCAGTTATCTATATAGTTGAAAAATTCTCTTTTTATGGTTACTTAGCTCATATTTATTCGTGCTCAAGTGTTTGTTGTCCAATCATGTTGCTCAAGTAAAATTATGTCGGTTTTGGACTTTTTAGAAAAATATAGTTTACAAGAATTCATTTTTTGTAAATCTCTTGAAATGAATATTTTGTTTCTTTTGTTTTACAAAAAAATGTTTTATGTTGGCTGTATATATATTTCGAAGTAACTTTTTGAAAATAAATTTTCTTCTTTCTAAACTTTCTATATTAATACTATTTTTCTTATTTATTTTTCCTATACAAATTTCTTTGCCTATTTGTTTGCAAAAATCTTTGTTTGAAAATTCCTCATCCTTTCCTTATATTATGTTTTTCATAGAAATTAACCATTGCATAAAAATTTTATTTTCTTTATAAAAACAAAATGGGATTACAAGTGGTTTAAGAAGCTTATTATAGTAAAAGTAGTTTCAAAAATCTTAGTGGTTTCTTCTTATAACTTGAAAAGAGATAACTTTATTTTTGTTTAAACCATAGATCTTCTACTTTACATAAACTTGTTTCTAAGTGTCAAAATCTCATTTCTGTCAACTATTTTTAGAACTTGAAATTTTGGACAACAATTTAAATGAACATGAATTATGAGAAAATAATAGCAAACAAAATAACATAAATAATAAAGTCAAGTAGACTAGTCCCAAAATAAAAATAAAATGAAAGAAAGAAAATTTTGTTTTGACTTGATGAGGACAAGTCTAAGACTAGAGACTAGTCTTAAAATAACAAGGAATAAATAAATAAATTACGATGGAATAAATAAATAAATTGCATTGCATAAAATAAATAAATTACAAATGAGCTTATATGCTCTAAAGAATATGTATATATAGATGATATTACTTGGATATAGTAACAATGATATGAAGAAAAGTATAAACATAAATAAATTTTCATGAACAAGAATAATACATGAACATAATGTAGCTTTTATAACATTTAGTCTTTGGAAACTCACACTATGGTCATGTAAAGTTACATGACATGAGAAGAAGAAAACAATATGAAATGGTTACCTAAAGAAGACTTGGTGGTGTTATGTAGCTTTGGTTTTTGTTGTAGGTAGAAGTGGTTTTGGACTAAATTTGAGAGAGTTTTGGGAGGATAGTTAGAGAGAGTTTTGAGAAGAGATTTTGAGAGAGTTTTAGTAAGAAATTTGTGGGTAGTAATTGTGTGAAAGAAGTGAAAGAGGAGAAGGGTATTTATAGGAAATTATGAGGTGATTTTTGTATGATTAAAATAAAAAAAATAAAACAAATTGAGAGGGCATATGGGGGAGGGGGCGTTGGCCATAGAGAGATGAGAGAGGGAGTATTTTTATTTTTTTTGTATTTTGTGGATCAAATGAAGTAATAAGTACGGTAGATGTGAAATAAAGTTATGGGAAAGGTAAAAAGTAAAGGTTATAGGTTATGATGTGTGTAAGAGTAGGTGTAAGAAAAAATAGAGATAAAAGAATAGTGTAGAATAGTAATGAAT
Organism: Combretum micranthum; assembly: GCA_024138025.1. Classification (NCBI taxonomy): domain Eukaryota; kingdom Viridiplantae; phylum Streptophyta; class Magnoliopsida; order Myrtales; family Combretaceae; genus Combretum; species Combretum micranthum. The sequence goes on from JAMXBD010003316.1 coordinate 85,827, forward strand.
AGTGTAATGTAAAGTAGATATGACTAATAAAGTACCGGTAGTAAGAAAATACGCATGTAAATGCGATATCTGTTATTTTTACTTATCGAAAAATTACAAAATTAATATTTTTGAAAACATTATATTTTTGCAAGTCTAACGGTATATTCGGAATATTTTTATTATTCCGGGCTCTGGGACAGTTTTTTAAGAACCGTGTCCGATCGAGTTAGAGACAAGTTGCGGTTTTACTAATCTGATCTTTTTATGCTACCTTAGATAATTCCGCACTATTCTACATTCTAAACTTCTACTTATCCCCATCGAGTTTCTTATTCGGGAGTGCCGGACTTAAGCTATTACGTCTAACTAGGGTTTTGTTGACCATTAGAGTTCCGGTTAACTTCTGTTTTAAGGTTTTAGGCTAAACCGTTTCCAAAAATTTGGGGGTTTACAACTTTAAACAAGCATAAGTTAATCACCCGATTCTGATATTCTTAATACCATTTCTCAACTCATCAATAAACATACATTTGTAAATTTAATAAAGATAATCACTTGTCTTCTAATGCATTTCATTGGACTTATGATGGCTTGATGGCTTGTATTTGCATTTGTTATTGTGTACTGAGCCTTTGGCTCACTTTTGCTGCTTTGCAGGTATTGAAGACGAGTTTTATGATGATTTGGGCTATGGGTCCGATTTCGAGAGATCCCTAGATGAGTGGGACGAATAGGACTCGAACTCCCTAGACTTTTGGAAGAATTTTTGCTAAGGGAAAAGTTATATATAGAAAGCTTGATAGATAAGCCTATTTTTGTAAAGACCTTAACATCCTCTAGGATTCCTTTTGATTTAAGAAAACATGTAATTTTGTAGTGTCTTGTATTGACACTAAACAATGTTTATATGATGTAAATGTATATATAGATTGCTTTTGTTAGCAATCTCGTTTTATTAAAAGTTCTTTATAAAGTTATAGTGGTTTTGATCGAACAATTTTCATAAACTGTTAGTTTTAGGACAACCTTACATATAATGTGAAAACGTTATATGTGGTTGGGGACTTGGTACTCTAAGTCTTGGGATTTAGAGGGTCGAGTCTTTACAGTAGTGTCTCAACAATTTATTTCATAAAACCATTCTTTTTGAGTTGTGAAAAACTTTAACTTTGATAATTTCTTTTCAAGTGATTTGAAGAAACTTTTTATTTTCCTAGGTTATTATAAATGAGTATATTCTTATTTTATTTTCTTCATTCTTTTCCTAAAAATAAATAAATTTTCTTTTAACCTTAGTTTTTCATAAGTTTTACTTCTAGTGATAAAAGGTCAAATTTATCAAAAGTGTATTAAATTATTGAAAACCTTTTTGTATTTATAATGGTTTTAGAAAATGAGTCTTGTCTTCTTATATTTATCATTTTAAAATATAAGTTTTTGTTTTCTAAAACTTGTTCTTTTATTTCCTTCGAAAAGAATTTTCTTTATTGATAAAACCCCTAATCTTATCTTGTTTATATTATTTGAAAACAAGTTCTTTCTTTAGAAATTTGAAAATCATTATTTCTCCTAAGTGGGTCTATAACTTTATGGGTTGAATTCATCTTAATTTTGAAAACTAGTTTGTTTCTTAGTTTGGTTATGTAGTAAAAAGAGTTTAAATCTTAAGCTATTTGTAAAACTTTTAATATTAACAAATTATTTTACTAAAACTTAGGTTACCATAATATATAAAGAAAATATCTATTTCTTATGTTTTTTTGGTAAACTATCTTTGTTATTTAAGAAATCGTTGAGAAAACTCTATTTCTATGTTGTTAATAATAACTTTATTATTTTGTGATAAGTCACATAATAGAAAATCTAGTTTTGAGTTTCTTTAATAACGTAAAATTCTACTTTTGAATTAGTTGAGACATTAACATTATATAGATGCAAGTATTATGAGCATGTAAAATAATAAGAACGTAAGAAAATACTAGGAACAAATAATAAGCAAGAAAATAAAATATAAAGTATTGGGAACCTTAGCTTCATCAAGGTATCCCAGTCAAGTATTGGAGCCTTAGCTTCATCAAGGCATCCCAGACTAAGAATAGACTAGTCCCAAAAGATTAAAGAAAAATAAATAAAAGGTTGTTTTGACTTGATATGGACAAGTCTAAGACTAGAAAGACTAGTCTTAATAATAACATGAAATAAATAAATTTCATAACTTGAAAGCAAATAAATAACAAATGAGCTTATATGCTCTAAATAAATATATATACATAATATACATAATACTTTATATAAGTTAGATTAGAAGCAAATAATAACAACATAATATTAACATAAAGAAAAGAGTGGAAACATGGACAAAACAAAACATGAATAAATTGTTGCTTCTTTAACTCTCATAAGTCTAAGAAACATATACTAAACTCATGCTAAGTTATATGAACATGATAAGTGAATATGAGAATTTTTACCTAAGGTTTATGTGATATGAAGATGGTAGATGAAATGGGTATTATGTGGGGTAGAAAGTTTATGTATAAGGAATGAGTTTTGTGGAAATTTGGTTTAAGAGAGTTTTTGTAGAGAGAACTCTTGGAGAGAGGATTTATGGAGAGATTTTGAGAGAGTTTTGGTAGTGAAATGAATTGTGTGAAAGAATGAAAGTAGAAGGGGGTATTTATAGAATTTTTGGAGTGAATTTTAGATGTAATAAAATAAATTAAAAAAGAAAAATAAATTGTTGGAAGAGAGAAAAGGGGGGTGCCGATTTTGGTACTTTAGAGGGGGAGAAATTGTTTTATTTTATTTGTTGTGTAATAAAAGAAGTAATGTGTAAAGTTGATGTGAATAAAGTTGTATTGGAAATATAAAAAGTAAGAAAATAGATATGTAGGTGTAAGAAAAAGTAGAGATAGTGAAATAGTAATGAATAGTAGAAAAGTACTATGAATAGTAGACTAGACAATTAAAGTACCGGTAGTAATAAAAATACGAGTAATCGAGCTATATCTGTAATTTTTAGCTACCGAAAAATTCTAAAACTGATATTTTTGAAATCCTTATATTTTTACAAGTCTATTGGTATAAATGGAATATTTTTAATATTCCGAGCTCCAGGATACGCTTTTCGAGCACTGATCCCGTTTGAGTCTGAAGGACACTCGAAATTCGCAAATCTGATATTTTTATGTTGCCCTATATTATTATGAACTATTTTGGACCATTAACTTAATTTTGTTTTCTAGGGTTCGAGAGTGCGGGATTGCCGGTTCTTAAGTACTAGGATCTGTTATAGGCTTTGTTGACTTTTAGGGTTCCGGTTGACTTCCGGTTTTGTTGAGTTATTTATAAGATCATATAATTTTTGAGTTTTGACCGTTTTGTATTTTTAGGTTGATATCTGTGGTTTATCTCATTTTGTTTGTGATTGTTCAATAGTTTTCGGTTCTCGAAATCGTTTAACTAAGTCTAGGGTTACGAGCTGACTCAGTTTGACTTTTGGTGAAAATTAAAATTTGTGATTCTGAAATTTACCGAAGGATTTAAGATCTTATCATTTCGTTGTTAGGTGGTATTTGGATATATTGTTTTGATTTACATTTTAGGAATCGGGTAGATGACTTGATTGGCGTTGATTCACCCGATAGTTGGACTTTATATTTTGTTTCAAGGGTTCTTGTTTTCTCAAGACTAAGAATTTTTGTGTTTGAACCGATTTAGAATTCGGTTTTAACTTGAGTCGATTTTTGGGATTTAAATTTTGAATTTTGGACTTCTATGATTATTTTCTAAGAATTATGAATTTTTTGGGGCTCACACCACGGCCTGTGGCGGGGGGCATGACCAATCCAAAATTGTGAAATCTAGGCCACCATGGGGCATGGCAGAGCCTGTGGTGGGTTCTGTTCTGATCAGCCTACCACCACAGGGCATGGCAAGGGGCATCATGGCCACTGGTCATCAAATGCTCATTAGCACAGGGCATGGTGAAGGATGTGGTGAGGCTTGCGTATTGCTTTGTCCCATACGACCCTTAGAACGGGGGGCCGGGGGAGGGGGTGGGTGGGTGCGTAGCAACCTAAAAGTGTATTTTTGTCTCTTTTAGGTATAGAATCTTGCTTTATCCTTCTTGTCTTTGCTAAGTAGATAGTAACACGAGTTTTTCTATCTTATAAGAACCCTAGATCATGATTTAGACTTTCCGTTGGACTATTACAATAATTAAGGAGCATTTACAGATGAGTAACTTGAATTTTAGCATCTTGTTTGTGTTTGTAAATAGTGGAATATAGTTTAATTGCAACTATAAGGAATCAATTGCATGAGGATGGGAAATATTGCATGCTATGTGTTGTTTGTTTGAGTTGCAATTCTTAATAATTGAAGTGATAACTACTCGCTTGACATTAAATTATAAGTTGTCTCATTGAGTGTTTGAAGTTGATATGACCACTTAATAATATAGAATTAAGTCTAATAGACTTCGAAAATAAATATGACATGCATTTCATAACATCATATTGCATTAGCATGGTACTCGTGTCACATATTAACATTTCTATTCTGTGGTAATGATTGTTAGGACCAATGAGTTTGCTTGTAGGTTACCATAGGGTTGTCAACTTCGCAGAAACTAAGCAGGCTTTGAAGGAGGTCGTCTGTGTCAGAGTTAGCTTCGGAATGTTAATACTTAGTGAGATTTCTCAAGTTTTAAGAAAAGTGGAAGTTTTTATTTGAAAGCAAAAATGGTTCTCTGAAAGACTGCTCGTGTACTGTGGGGCTCTGGTAGAGGCTATTCCCCCATGCGGGTTAGGTAAAGAGAAAGTCCTTCTACTTTGGTTTTGAGTTTCTCATATGGTTGATACATGCATTGCATATGATTGCTAACTAAACTTGTTTGATATTAATGTTTGTGTTAAGATTTTGTTATTCACTGAGCTTTATTTGCTCATGCTCTCTTAGACTATTAGTTTACAGGGTCTTAAGCATGGAGACTAAAACCAAGCTCGGTGTGGGAGGTAGTATAAGATGGACTTATGTGATCTTTGGAAAGAAGACCATATATGTAATAGAGACTAGTTATGAGTTGTAATAGCATAAGTTAAGTTCTGTTTATCTTAGTAAATTTTGTTGTAAGTGGGTTCTGTTAGAGCCCTGTAGACCTCAGTTGTAACATATTATGAAGTTCTAGATTTGCATGTTATGTTGTTTTGATGGTTAATATATATATGCAATCTCTTTCTCACTAAAAACAACTTTCGATTCTATTTTCCTTATTCACTCCAAACAAGGAACATTGGTTGTATAGTGTTTATGTAACTTTCTAGAGGCTCAGTTAGTTACATGGCTCACTATTACGACTAAGGTACCTTGTAGGGGTATGACAACTGATGTAAAGAGCTTTCATGGGTTGACATCTTTTTACAGGAGGTTTGTCAGAATCTTCAGTAGTATTATAAGTTTATTGACTGAACTCACTAAAAAAAATGTGCCTTTCAGTAGGGAGAGCGAGCTCAAAGGAGTAATGATGAAATTAAAGCACACTTGATTAATGCTCTTGTATTAGCACTACTCGAATTCAAGAAGACTTTTGAGTTAGAGTGTGATGCCTTAGGGGTAGGAATCGAAGTTGTGTTGATGCAGGATAGGCATCCTATCGCCTATTTCAGTGAGAAGCTGAATGGTGCACCCTTGAATCATTTAGTGTATGATAAGGAATTTTATTCCTTAGTGTGAGCTTTGATAACTTGGTAACACTATCTCCTTCTTAAGGACTTCATCATCTACACCGACCATAAGTCCTTGAAACACTTCAAGATATATTAACTAAAAATGTTTTGGTTGTTGATAATTTAAAACATAATTTGTTGAGTATTAGCCAACTGTGTGACAATGGCTTTAAAGTAACATTTTTAACCACAAAGTGTTCTATTGAAAGAATAGACAATAACCAAGCTTGCTTTGAAGGATATAGACAAGAAATATTTACAAAATCAATTTATATAATTTTAAATCATCAAACGAAACTCGTCTATTTTCTCAAAATGACAATAGTAGGTGTAAACCCTAGTTTTCCTAGTAACCAAGTGGACTTCAGATACCGAAACCCTAAACCGGATTAGCTTAAGCTTGAGAGAGAACCTAAGAACCTTGGATCTAACTTTCTTTCGATTTCAAACTAAAAGAACTTTTGTAAAATAATTTAATGAGGAATATTGTTCTAAAGTATATTTCAAACCATAAAAAGATCTGATTTCGAAAAATTTTCTATTCCGGACCTTCCCAAGATCCATTATGGAAAAGCGAGCCCTGGAACTTGAAATTCGAAAAATATTCCAGAATACTCTTTAGAACCAAAATTTAATGAGGATTTCAAAAATATAACTTTTATAATTTTTTGGTTTATGAAAAACACAGATATAGCCCTTTTCTCGTATTTTCTTTACTACTGATAAATTAATTGTCTTGTTTACTATTCATTACTATTCACAAGTATAACCTACTACACTCACAAGCCACTCCCTACTCTTACATTCTTACAAACACTCAATTACATTTTCTTTTTCAAAAACAATTTGTCTCTTAAGAATTATTACAATTTAAGATTTATCATTACATAAATTACAAAACAAAGCAAATTCAACTCTGCCTCTCTTTTTCCCATTCTCAAACAGGCGCAAACCCCCCCTCTCTTTCTATGCCCTTAATTGTTTTATTTTTCTTCCTTTTTATAATAGAAACAAATGGTAACTCAACCTAATATATATACTCTTTTATATTTCTCTCTCTTTCATTCATTTTCACTTTTCAAATTCGTCACAAATCCTCTCTATTTTCCCTCTCCTTGCCGTGAGCTTCCATAGCACACACACAGACTCACACAAGTTCATTTTTCTCCTTCATCTCCTCTTATTCCAAGCTTTAGGTGATGGATCGTAAACTTTTCTACACTAAACCTTATAATGGCAAGACCATTCATGAGTGTTTTCATATTTAAGTCCCCATAAGCTCTTGCTAGGGACAAGAAAATACTACTACATGAATATCAAACCATCACAAGAGTAGATCTTGTGTTTAAATGTGTTTTTTGTTGGATTATCTTCATGTTCATCATATAATAGTAGAGTAAAGTGAAGATCTGCATAAAATCCATGTTCATGTTTTCAAACTCCATTTCATGCATCATAAGTAGTAGATCCAGCATTTAAATGCTCATATTATACTTGACACTCATGATCTCATGGATATTTTGTGTTTTAATGCAGTAATGATCATAAAGGCTTTTTCTTGAGTATATAAATATTGTAGTTAGTAGATCTCTAAGTAGATGAGATAAGCAACTTAAAAATGAAAAATTTTTGTTTGAAATGATCAAATAAAATTCGGATGACTTCAAGAACATGCATTAAAAACTCTTTTATCAACTCCAAAACTTGTGTTTTATATGAAAAATGAAGAGTATAAGTAGTAGATATCATCAAGTGATGATTTTTATAAGTTGAAATGACATTTGTTAAGAAAAATATGCAAAACAAAGAGTAGAAATAAGATAGGAAATTTTGAGTTGCTAGTCAACTTAAGAAATTCGTAATAAGGGAGTAAGGTCATGAAAACACCTATTTTCCAAACTCAAAATGAAAGTTTTATTAAAGAAATAAAATCCTTAGGAGATAGGAATAATGCAGCTTAAAATTTTAAAGTATTAAACAAGATTTTCTCAAAGAAATCACTCAAAAACTAATTTTACAAAATTCGGATTTAGGAAGAGACCCTACTTGAAAAATGTTTACAAAGTATAAAATGGAGATTTTTATGAAGAAATGAAGGCCTTAAGGGATAGATATAATGAAGACTCAATTTTAACAAGAATAATTAGATTTTCTTAAGAAACAATTCCAAAACAAAAGGAAATGATCAAGTTAGGAAACTAGTTTTCTTAAAAGTAAGTATTCATGGAGTCTTACAAAATAAAGAGTTTCTAAAATTTTCTTTTAGTAAATATCATCAAGATCATGCATACATCAAGCTCATAACATGCCATTCATGATAGGAAATCATCTATATTGCATGTATAGTTGATCTATATAATAGAAACATTACAAACATTCACAAAACTATTTTTCGGAATTGGAATTTGCTACTGATCAGAACTGATCAGAATGTTTGTGACACAAAAATTTTCAAAACTTGAAAATAATATTAGAAATAGATAGATCTTTCGATGTGAGAGAAATCGATATATAATTTGTGAAATTCCGAGTTAAAATGACCAAGTCACGACAGTTTTAAGTCGGGACTTCCGCAAGTGACAAAAATTACGAATTTACTGGTTTTGTTAAATAGTTTGGATTAGTTAAGTGATGAAATAATTATTAGGGTATTTCTTCCTATTTAGGTGACCTCGAAAAATCAACGATCCCCTACCACCGGATTACCATTACTAAAAGATCAGTGATCCAATTGCCGAGTGAGTATTACTTCCGATTCCATTTATTGTATGTGATTGTAATGATAGTTGCATTAGATTTTTGGACAAAGATAAAATGAATATGTATGATGGGGATAAATGGGAATTATGTATGCTTGCTAATGATATGAAAAATTGAAAATAAGAATACCAAGGCCGGGTAATTAACTAATGCTTGTATAGTTGAATTAGGATTGATTGTCTGCAATTATTGATTGGTCACCTAAGGAATTGGTATAATTGACTATTCGGAATTAAAAATAAATATGGATTCATTCATATCATAAATGGGGATGGAGCATTAGCATTGGTTGATTGCCCGTGATCCTAAACGAAGTAAAAGTTGGTTATTCATGATCCATAAACAAAAATAATGAGTTCTTAATCGTGATCCACAAACTAATTTATAAATTGGTTGACCGTGATCTAAAATGGTATATTTTAGTAGTACCGCAGTATTCGTTAATTTGCTAACCCGGAATGGAGGGCGAAAGTCCATTCACATATGATTTCCGGCTAGTCATATATCTGTTGTTTTCCATATGATTGATGCATATCACTTGTTTGATTAATCACTTACTTGTATGATGTGTTATGAATGTAATTATGGAAGTTCTCACTCACTAAGCTAGTGTAGCTTACGTTCCTACAGTTTTTATTTGTTGCAGCACTCGTTGATTTGGCTTAGGCAGAGGTAAACTACAACCCAGGTACAAGAGCTAGGCGTTTCCTTTAGAAGTTATATTCATGTCTGTTTAGACTTCCGTAGGAAACCAAAGGACTTTGAGTGACTGTAATAGACCTCTTAACAATATTCTTTTGTGAGGGAATGCCTCTTAGTCTTTGTAATCTTTTGTATATGCGTTTTGATTTATATTATAATGCTATTGAATGATGATTTAAACTCTTTATCTCCATCGGTTCAAGTATTCTATTGACGTAAAGGTACGCCTTACATCTGTACAAGACTCCCAAAGGACTAAGGTAGTAATTCGTGGGGCTTATATGGCATATGGCGGGCTATTACGTTTAGGGTACCTTATGGGGCGTGATAGTTTAAGTTGGTATCAGAGCACTAGGTTATAATGCATGACAATAGAATTAAAAATTGAACTTAGAAGTTAAACAAATAGGTTAAAATGAAGTTAAAAGTTTTAGGCTAATTAGAAGTCTTTTCTTGTTGTAGGTCTCCCTAGAAGAGACCCGTGAGCGTGCTAGGAATTTTACAAAGAGGAATGATGAAACCTTTGTGGAGTATCAGTTGAGGCTAAGGGAGCTATGTGAAGATTTTGCTTTAGCAAAAAGTCCCCAGACTTTGGGAAAATGTTTAAATTTTGGAAGGAAGGATTGAGGTATACTAGATGGGCATCCATTGTAGATCAGGTGAGATATGACCCCATGACGAGGAGGAGATGGACTAAGTTAGAAACCATCTATGCCATGGAAAGGATCATGGTGGAATACGGGTGTGAGCCCATGACGAGGGAAGCCACTTTCATTTTAAAAAATGAAGGGAAATTAACCCCTCAGATTTTTGAGTATGGACTACCATAGGACCCCTCTATGTATATACTCATCACGAACTCTCTGATCATCATGATTGGAATATAGTAGACGCATGGAATCACATAGTTTGGCATGTCGTGTACTTAGACATCTTTCCACCCCATATGAACATCCAGCCTCCACCATCTAGAGATATCAGTATGCAATTGGCTAATGCATTGGCACCAGGAGGAAATAATGTAATTGTTGATGTTGAAGAGGAAGTTAAGGAAGAAGAGGAAGAGGAGGAGGATCCCAAAGAGGACTTGAACTGGGCTGAAGATGTAGTGCCAAGGACCCCTACCCCTCCCATAGGAATGGAGGAAGATGTGAACCAAGAACCTAACCAAGCCAATTGGAATTTTGACCGAGACTTAGAGATCCCTGATTGTGGTAGAAGGGAACCTGAGATAGATCCCATAGTTTAGAGAGATATCTATGTTGAGAATGAGCGTCCTCCAGTGATTAATGAAGTAATTCCTAAGCCCGTGGTCCCTGAACCAATGGAAGTAGAGAATGAGGATGAGATGATTAGGAGAGAAGCTTGAGAAACAGTGGATCGATTGTGGGAAGAAGCAGGAAGAGAGTTAGGGATAGAAGAAAATTATGTTGATGAACAAGGAGTGAGAGTTGGAGAGGAAGAAGTAAATCATGAGGAAGGACAAGATGGGGGAGGAAATGAGGAGGATGAGGAGCATGACCATGAGATTTTGGTTTGACCCACTAGGAGAAGAAGGCTAACAGTAAAGAATATCTAAGCCAGTTTATTCGTCAGGATGATGGTAGTTCTTCTAGTAGAGGATGGCTACCTAGCCTGACCCCCGACGACTCGAGCGAAGATTGAGGAGGAGGAAACAAGTTTGACCCATAGAGTTCAAGTAGATTTTTTTTTTTTTTTTTTATAGAAGGCAATGTGGGATGCCAATTTGCCTTAAGTTTCTTTGTCGGTTTAGTATGTTGTTTCTTTTCTTTTCTTGCATCTTTTGTTTTGTTGATGGCTAGAAGGTGATGTCAAGGACTAAGGCTAGATTAGTCGCTTGCCAAATTTTGCGAACTGAAAAATTTCAATGTTAATCCTTGTATGGCTTGCTCAATTAATGAAGTATTGTGTTTTGTTTCAAAGGAAGGAAAATGCTATTCTTTTATATTACAAAGATTCACAGATTTTGAACAATCATGTTATGCAATAGCTATAAATGACATTAATCACATTTAGTTGCATGAGCACCACCTCATTCATATCATCTTTTTGAACTTGTGAATTTATTACTATATATGAGTTCTTTTGTTTTATGACTTTCTGATGATTATATGAAGATTTATAAGATTGATTTCTTCTTATTGATATTTTACGATTTCTCGAATGTTTCTTAAGTCACGAACCTTATATGTTGAATTAACTTTTACAATAAAACATCAAGAAGACACTAAAACTTACCAAATAATGTCTAACAAACGTAATCGATGGAACCATAATCGGGAGCAGGATCCCCTCCCAAATGAGGCTAGTAATGAGAATCTACTCAACTACCCACAACCTAATCAACGTGAGGCAACACCCCTCTAAGCTCTTGGCTTTTAGAGTAATCCTCAGCCTTAACCCTAAGCCGGGAAGTTAACCGGAAACCTTAAGTCAACGGATCTCAAGTTAAACCCTACAGTTTAGATCCGGAAATTCTATGTCCGTGAACCAAGGAGTCAAAAAATTAAGTAAAGTGTGTAGAATAGTCCGTAATAATATTTGATTTCTTAAAAATATCAGATTGGGTTTTTTTCGGCTTATTTGGATCCCAATTGGATACTGTTTTTGGAAAGAGTGTCTCAGGGCTCAAAAAATTAAAAATATATCTTTAATATTTTTAGACTCGTACTTTCATAAGGATTTCAAAAATATCGAGTTTATAATTTTTCGGAATCTAAAAATATCAGTTATATCTTATATAAGTATATTTTGGCCGTACCTGTAACATATTTGTTGAAATACTAAAATAATTCAATTAATTAATTAATTTTATTTATGCAAATTCTGCCACTCATTTAAAAATATTTTTCTTAATTTATATATTTTCTTAATAAAAAGTACTTTTTCAACTCATCCTTCAAGTACACTTCAATTGTCACTTCTACACATTAATCATGTTTTCTTTCACTCATTCTACACTCCATTTCCCATGCATGGTAGTTGATCACACTCCTAAAAATAGCCACTTTAGTTTTATTTTAATGATTTATTTAATGAATTAAAGTCTCTTTTAGTTAGCAAATTAAGTAACATAAGTTACACTTTCAAAATTTAAGTTACGAACTAACTACACTCCTCTCTCTTTCCCTATTGAAATCACATCCAGCGCAAACTCACCCCCACCCCCACCCCCAATTTTTCTGCCATTGTTTTATTTTTTTTTTCTTTCAATTATTTAACACACATTAATACATTACTCTCTCTATTTAAAGCCTCTTATTTACACCCTTTCCTTCTTTGCAACCCTACATCATTTACTCTCTCTTTTTCCTCTCTTTAACTCTTTCTTAGCCTTGTTCTTGCAAGGAAAACCAAGCTATGCCCATTTCAAATTCTTGCTTCCCCATTCCATTCTTGAAGATTCTTTAAGTAAACCTTCTTCTTAAGCTTCTATAGATACTATAGGTTGATTATATGGAGGTTTCATGCATAAAAGGACTCTCCATAATGCCTAAAAGCTGGAGATGATGATGCCAAAACTTTGAAACACTCCCCTTGTTTATGATCCATATTGATATTGCTATATTTGTCGTCTCTAAGATTTTATTGTCTTCATATTTTTATTATACTTTGTAGATCTAAATTTTTATGAAGCTTTGGTTATGTTTATGTTTAGATCTATACGTTTAGAGCTTACTACCATGTATTTCTTTTATATTTATGCTCATATTATGTGTAGATTTTAGATTTGAACTTGAATAAAAATAGTGAAATTCGTATCTAGGTAAGACCTATATAAACCCTCTTCCAAGTCTCAAAATGGAAGCTTTAGTTGAAAAAATGAAGGTTTAGTGGATGCATATCATCAAGACTTCTTTTTACAAGAATCAAAGGTGGTTTTCAAAAGTTACTTTCAAAAATAAAAATCTCATTTTTGGATTTAGGCCAAGACATGGTTTAAAAACATGTTTTACAACTCAAAAATGAAGATTTTATTCAAGAAATGGAAGGCTCTTAAGATAGGATATGTAAAAGATGATTTTTCATAAGTCTTGATGGATTTTATCAAAAGATATGTTCAAAAACAATTTTTGAAAATTCAGATATAAGATAATAGCCATTTTTAAAACCTATTTTCTAACCTCAAAATAAAGATTTAGACAAAAATATAAAGGGCTCTTGTTATAGATATCCTAAGGATTGGATTTTCATAAGTTTAGATAAGTTTTCCTAAAAGGTATTTCTAAAATAGAGAGTTTTGTAAAAGACAAGTCTAGGTCTTATTTTCATTCTAAAACTTAAGGAAGAAATTTGGATTTAGGAAGAGATGAATTCTGAAAACCTTATTTTAGACTTCAAAACAAGAGTTTTATGTGGAAAATGGAATGCTTTGATAATGGGTGATATAAGAAAATTATTTTCATTGAGTCATGATAGTTTTAGCAAAGGATTTTTCTCAAAACAAAAAAATGAGTTTCAACTCAAAATTTCGGTTTTTACAAAGGTAGATTATTGGAATTTTCATTTGGACAATATCATTGGGATCATATAAGTATTTAATCGTTTATCTTTGGCTAGAATTTCTCTTTACAAGTGTAGAACCAACATAAGTTGATCTAAAAAATTAAATGGAACAAAAGTAACAATTTTCAATAATAACTCAAACCTGGAATTTTCGTAACCTTACTATACAGTAGCTTTTCGACCCTCAAATGACCTTGGATATTTGATTTAACTTGGGAAATGGATAGATCTTTCAAAGTAGATAGAAATTGATATATAATATGTGCAATTCCGAGTTAAAATGAGTTAGATATGACCATTTTAAGTTAGGACTTCAACTTAAGCGAAAATTGACAAACTTAGTAAATAGAATTGTTAAGTTTATTAGAACTTAATGAGAAATACTCATTGAGGGTATTCCTTGTACTTAGGTGATTTGGAGGACGGGCTTCCACTCCCCGAGGACTACTACGACTAGTGGATTTCTCTCCACTGCTGAGTGAGTTTATTTCTTAAATAGTTATGCTCATGTATGTGCTTGTAATCGTCATGGCATTAGAATTAGGAAAAGATAAAATTATGATGAGTTGTGATCTAATCTTGGTTGAATGAATGATAAGTATATCGAGACGAGACTTGTTGTAAAAATCATTGTATGAGCTAGTATAGACTTTGTCACGCCCCCGAAGGGTACCCTAAACGTGGCAGTCCGCCGTACACAATATTAAAGCCTAAGAATGACCACCTCAGTCACGCGAAGGCTTCCATACTATGTACAAGGCGTCTAACACATAAAGGAGACAAATCGGAATGATACATTTTATGTTGATACAATTGAGTAACAATGTAAAGGAAATACAATCCACTATACTCCAAATACAAAATACTATACTTCAAAATATAAATCATCAAGCTTCAATTACATTTATCCCAAGACTCCACTACATAAAACTATTACAAGGCCAATCGTACAGCTTAGCCAAAAACTCCAAGCATTCTTATATCTTGCCGGAATCCCGAAGTCATTCTCGACTTCAACCATCTTGGTCCCCACTTAGCATTCTTGGAATAACCTGCTCATTTAAACAACTATTGGGGTATAAGCTACACTACTTAGTGAGAATTCCTTAATTCTGTACCATAACAAACAAGTTATTAATCAATCATATGCTATGCATGAACAAACACGTGAGCAAGCAATTATGTATGGGTAACCGAAACCCACACACAGAACGGATTTACGCCCTCCGTATCTTGGGTTAGGAATGGTATTGAGTCTACACGACCGCTGCTAGTCCCCAAGCCCTCGGCTCTTAGCACTCGACTCGGCTAGGCTCATCCAAGGATGCATCCACATGCGCCTTAGTACCCGAGAATGAGCTCTGGCACTGGGCTCGTTATTCAAACGAGGCAATCAACGGACCATACCGATCGACCTGCGTAGGAGTAGCACGCTACCAAATGCAATATGTCCGATGCGATGCATGATCAATTTACTTTTTGCTTAGGTCAAAATATTTATACATTCTTTAGAGTGACCAGGCAATATCATACACATAAATAATATGAATCATGCAGTTATCCAATCAAATCGTGGTTTCGATATGCTTTAGTATTCCTTGGCATACATTCATCACAGTCTCATCATATATCCCATCCCCATTCACATCGATTTTTATCTTGTTCCTAAAATTCTAATGCGACTAATTACAAGCACAATCAAGGTAACAAAACAAGGAGAAAACTCACTCAGCCATTGGATCACCGGTCTTCTAGTAATAATAGTCCGGTGGTAGGGAATCGTCGAACTCGGAATAACCTAAAAAGGAAGAAATACTCTAATCAGTATTTCCACTCAAACTAATCCAACGACTTCATACGAACTTATCAAATTCGTAATTCGCGTCCTAAGCGGGAATTCCAACTTAAAACGGCCATACTTGGTCATTTTAACTCGGAATCTCGCAAATTTTATATCGATTTCTATCTACTTCGGAGAGCTTTCTAAATACGAAGCTTAAATCAAGTTTTGAAAATATCTAAGCCTCAGAAACGATGGTCAGATCTGTACAGCGGGTATATAATTCCGAAAATGCGGTTTTCATGAATGCACTTGAGATTCCTAAGTGTAAAATGATACTAAATGCAATGGTAATGATTTTCCCTATCATGAATGTCATGATGTGAACTTTAATGAGTCTATGTTCTTATAACTTTTTAGATTTAAAGAATTTGAAAATAAACTTTTCTTAGAAACCATTTCATACCAAAGTTTAGTAAGTGAATTCACTACACTTGACCACAACTACATATTACAAGGATTTTCTTTAGAAAAAACTTTACTTTGTTTAAAGAAATTTTGACCCTTATATTAGTTATATCCTAAGGCCTTTATTTCTTTAATAAAATCCACATTTACAAACTTTTAAGTGGGTCTTTTACTATGGGGTTTCCAAAAATCCGAATTTACACAAGTTCATTTTCAAGTTGATTCATTTAGGAAAAATATTTTACTTGAAACTTTAAGTATCTATTATACCTATATCCTAAGGACTTCATTTATTTAAGAAATATCATTTTTAAGTTGGAAAAAAGTGTTTTCTAACCCTACATCCATTATTACGAATTTGGTTTTCATAACTTTTAGTTCAAAACTTCTATTGGACTTCATTTCTTGTTTCCAACATTTTCTTTAAAAAATCTCATTTAGACTCATGAAAAATACTACAAAACATTATCTATTACCCATAGGCTTCATTTCTCTTGTAAAATACATGTTTAGAAGTTGATAAAAGTGTTTTTACCTAGGTTTTCAAAGTGATCCGAATTTACACAAGTTCATATTTTGAAAAGTGTTTTCCTTTTTGACTTTATTAACTTATCTAACCATAGATCTACATACTAGGAAGGTGATTTACTAAAGACAAAAGCATTAAAGACTATTAATGCACATAAACACAAAATAGAAATGAAACCTTAAATGCCTACATGATCATGTAGTAAAATGATAGATCTACTATAAAATGCTTAAATGAGTTTTGAAAACATAAAAACCATATTTTTATAAAAGATCCTTTGTTTAAAAGACTTTTTGATGGATAAAAGTAAAGCTTTTGGTATAGAAACTCCTTTAAAAGATAGATCTACTTTGAAATGGTTCGGGATTTTTGTATTGTTATCTCATTGTTCCTACTACAAGATCATGGGAACATGGAGTTGAGACAACCAAAAATCACTTAGCCATAACAAAGTTTCATGAGTTGGAAGTAGTGGATCTTACTTACTTGAAATGGATGGAAGATAGAAGAGAAAATGAGAAATTGTGAGTGTGTGTGTGGGGGCTTCAAGTTTCGGCCAAAGGGAAATGGGGAGAGAAAAGAGAGCTTTTTGAGAGTTTTTCACTTTGTGAAACTTTGGAAAGTGAAAGAATGAGGAGAGGAGAGAGAAAAGATAGCTTATATATGGAGTGGATTTAGGTTAAAGAAGTAAAAGAAAATTTAAATGGAGCATTGAAGGGGGGGCAATTTCGTCCATCACTATTCATGAGGGGGGAAAGAAAAAGTTTGATTTGACTTTGTTTTGATTGATTTAACTTGATGTGAAATTGTTAAGAGTGTAAGAGAAGTTAAGGGACAAAAGTTATGGAAGAATGGGTTTGATGTGAGTGATGGTAAGGCTTAGACTTGTAGGGTGGCTAATAGGTAGTGTAGGTGGTACTTTTTGAATAGTAGTGAATAGTTGACAAGACAATTTAATTTCCGGTAGTAAGGAAATACGAATAAAAAGGCTATAACTGTATTTTTCGTAAGCCGGAAAATTATGAAAAATATATTTTTGAAATCCTTATTTTATTTCGATTCAAATGAGTATTCATAAAGAAATTTTTGAAATTCTAGTTCCGGGGCACGCTTTTCTATAATGGGTCTCGGGATGACCCGGAATTGAAATTTTCTCAAAGATCTGATCTTTTCTTGGTTTGAAATATAATCAAGAACTATATACAAAATTAATTTTGCTTATAAAAGTTTCTTATTTGGAAATCGAGGAAAAGCCGGATTCAGGGTTCTAGGTCTTTCTCATAAAGCTTGAACTAAACTGATTTAGGGTTTCATTTTCTGGTTTTCCGAAGTTTACTTGATTACTAGGAAACCCAGGGTATAAAAAATAATAAATAATAATAATAATAAAATTGTGTAATGAAATAAAATGAATAGTGCAAAAGAATAATCAATTACCGGTCTAAATGAAAATACGATAAAAAGGTTATAACTGTAACTTTTATAACCCGAAAAATTATATAACTGATATATTTAGAAATCTCGCGAAATTACGAGTCTAACGGTACTAATGGTATATTTTTGATATCTCGAGTCCCGGGACACGCTTTTCAAGTCTGTATCCGAACGGTTTCGAGATAGGTCAAAAATTTACCAATCTGATATTTTTATTCAAACTTATATTACTACGAGCTATTCTACTTATTTAAACTATCTTTCGGCCTCTAGAGTTAAGGGCGCTAGATTGCCGGACTTAAGCTATTGTATTCCGGTTAGGGTTTCCGGATGATTTTCCGGTTTAGACCTTTGCCAATTGGAAACTGAGATTTTCTGTTTATACAACGTATTTAGTTTGAGAAATTTATTTTAAATTTTATTTTTATAAGTCTTAATATCTCTTATTGCTTTCGGAAATCTTGATTGAATTATTATATCGGATTATATCGGTAATGGTTACCAGATATGATTTTCTTGAGTTTGAGTCAATTATCGATTTTTGGAATGATTTTGGGGAAATCTTGATTCTTATAATTTGTTTTGAAAAAGGATCTTCATAGTGTTTTGTTTTCGAATTTATTTTTGCTTCGATTTAAGGTTTTATGAACAATTGGTTAACTTTAAGGATTATCTAATTTGTTATTTTGTTTCTTGAATTCTTCCTTCTTAAGATTACGAGATTTTAATTTCTAACTCGTTCTATGATTCTTGGGGTTTGATTTGATCGTTAGGGCTTTATTGTGATTTCCGTCTCTTAGGATTATTAGTCTGGTCGTTTGGGGAATTTCCAAAGTCTATTTTTATTATTGGCAGATGAAGTTTTCTTAATCGTGCCAAAGCCTATTATGGAATTGGCCTTTGGTGATTTCCTGATCCTTCAAATTGTCATGTTATGGATTAACTTGCTTTTTAGCAAATTATCACTGTGTTTATTTTTATCCCGATTTTTATGAATTGTAGATTAGGTAAGAAGTTTATCTTACGTAATGGTTTTTGGACTTAAGGACTTTTGTAGTCCTTATTTTATTTTAGATTTTCTCAAGATTGAGAAATTTTTGGATTCGTTCGTAATTTAGGATTTATCGAAATTCGGTTTTAATTTGGAGTGATTTTTAAGGTTTATTTTCGAAGTTCATTTTGAAATTATTTACTGAAATTTTCCGGGGCTTACAGACTTGGATTGTCTGAAATTCTTTATGATCGCATTTAATCTACAAAATTAACATGCCACGATTATATGAATAAACTGTACATACATATCACGTAGTGAGTCATATTGCATTGGCTAATATACCTTTGGTGGGACAAAAGTATATTAGCAGAAGGCGAAGGGCTTGTGTTAACATTAAGGATGCGATATTGCTTAAGTTAATGGAAGTGGGGTAGGCACTAAAAACTATCCTAATGAAACAACAGAGGTTGTATAACTAAGAGAGAGAGATCAGGGTTATGGTTGCATGACTTATGGACCACCCCACTCAAGATTGGAATTGTGGTTGCATAACTTATGGACCACCCCAACCCCGAATGGAGGGCATAAATCCTTTCACATATGGCTCTTGGAAAGTCATATGCTTATATGCTTATTTGCTTGTGTATTTTATATGGTTGCTAATAACTTGTCTGTTATATTCTGTTGTTGAGTATTAAATATTTGAAAATGAATCTCACTAAGCCTGTTAGCTTATACCCCTATAGTTTTTGTTGTAGTGTTCCCATTTTTGTGTTGTTCCGAGAGAACACTTTTCATAGGTCTATCTTTTTAATTAAGGAGCTTTTGAAGAAGTCGGGACCAAGCTATAGGCGTGGACTTCTAGGAAAATCTCTTTAACATAAACTTTAATGTTTGTAAGATGGATTTGGATTGGTTAGACTTCTATTATTTGGCGGGGGTATGCCCCCTTGACTTTTGTAAAGACTTAACTTATTTATCTTATTATGATTTCTAATCTTAATGCTATTGTATGCTTTCTTAAGACTATTCAATTCAAAGTGTGATCTTAAAAATTGTGCTAGTACACCTTACACCCGATATGTAAAATTATGGGATGACTAAGGTTGTCATACTTAAGTTTAAATATCTAGTGTAGTGGGTTGTCGCGTTTTGGGTACCCTTTGGGGCGTGACCACCCCCAAACCCTTAAACAACAATGATGAATACGATAGGACAGTTGACAAACTTGCTGAATGCATACATCCAAACACAGAACCTTCACTAGCAACTTAATCCCGAATAAAGTGTGAGGGATTCAGCACCACCACCACCTGCAGCTTACAGAGGGATGACGGTAGAAATTCCTCTACCCCAGAAGAACAATCTTACAATGCACCTTTTCCACCCCTTTCACCTTATAGGAGGCATCAAAGGAGTTTTTTGTTGGACTTCATCAAAAGTAATCGTTATTTTAATGGGGCATTTGGAAAGCTCGATGAGGTGGAAGATTGGTCAGAGCAAATTGAGTGCTCTTTCACTGCATATGAGATTCCCCCATACCACCAATTGGAGCATGGCACTTACATGCTAAGGTATAATGCCAGGGTGTTGTGGGAATCGAAGAGGAGAAGCTTGGCTCCACCTGTGACATGGGAAACCTTTTGTAAGGAATTTTCGGAAAACTACTTCCCCTCTAGTCTCAAAGTACGGTATAGCGCCGACTTCTTGCACGTCAAACAGTGGGGGAGATTCATTGAGCAATATGAAACAGAATTCAATCATTCGCTTTAGTATGCACCGGAATCATTCCGAGATAAGGAAGAGTTGAAAAAGCAACTCTTCTTGAGAGGTCTAGATAAGGACCTGAGAATTAAATTAGAGGAATCTAGGCTAAAAACTTATCTGGAATTGATATAAAAAGCCCGTGTGATTGAAGGGGCTAAGAAAAGGAAGTAGAACGAACCCGAAAATAGAGTATTTGAGAGGAGGCAGTTTGACGCCTTAAGTTTTGGCTACAAGGACAAGAGGTATAAGCCCTATCAAGGATTTAAGGACAACGCAAGTAGGAAGCCCACTCAATTTAAGGCAAACAATTCTTGTTAGAAGTGCAAGGAAAGCCATTACTTGAGGCAATGTCCATAGCTAAGGAACAAATGCTTCTTTTGTGGTCACATGGTCTATGCTTGCCTAAAGAAAATGGCAGTGACTTGTTTCATCTGCAAAGAGAAAGGGCACTTGGCTTCCGAGTGCTTACAAAGGAAAAGTGTGGCAACCCGACCTTTTGGGACTTCGGGCAATGCCAACACCATGTGGCATCTGCCATGCACGGGATGCGACTTTACAATTTCGAATGACAATAGATGGTCGAAGAGGATGATGATGAAGATGTGGAGTTGCCTGCCCTGGATCAAGGAGATGGCATGGATAGTGGCCTAATAATAGGTCAGTAGCAAAACCTTTTTTAAGTTAAAAGTTCTTTATTTAACATTTTTCTTTTATGGAATTAAAACTTGTGAAAAGGAAAGCTGGAACCTAAAACCTCAGAATAGATAGTCGTGAGAGTGTTTTAGGATCGAGTAGTGATGGATGTTTGTTAACTATAGGATGTATAAGGGTGAATAAGTGTGAAGCCTATGTGTTGTTTGACACGGGAGCAACCTACTCATTTATCACTACCAGTCTGGTTAGACGGATTGGATTACCGATAGTCGCGACTATCCCCAGCTTAAGGATTAAGACACCCACTGGAAGTGTCGTGTCAACACACAAGATAATAAGAGATTACTTGTTGGAAATCCAAGGACATGTTTCTACGAGTGATTTGATAGTCTTGGAAATGAGTAAATATGAAGTTATCCTTGGCATGAATCGGCTAAGCAAAGTTAAGGCCATCATGGATTGCTAACAAAAGGTGATAAGCTTTGATGATTAGAGGAAGGAAAGAATGGAGTTCTTTGGAGAGACCATAATTCAGAGAGAGTTTGGGTTAAGTTCTTTTGAATTAATGATGGAAGATGAGGAAATAACTCCTATAGACGGTGTTTTAGATGAAGAGGAAACTCAAGGGAAGAAGGAAAAACCCGTAGTGAATGAATATGAAGATATGTTCCCTGAAGTACTACCCGGATTGCCACCAAAGCAGGAGATTGACTTCAAGATCACCTTATCTCCGGACACAAAACCAATATCAAAAGCACCCTACCGGATGGCTCTGGCCTAATTGAAAGAGTTGAAAAGCCAGCTACAAGAGCTGTTGGATCAGAAATTCATAAGACCTAGTGTGTCACCATAGGGCGCACCTGTCCTATTTGTGAAGAAGAAGGATGGATCCATGAGGTTGTGTATCGATTATAGAGAATTAAATAAGGTCACAATCAAGAATCGATACCCTTTCCAAGAATAGATGATCTGTTCGATCAACTCAAGAGGCAAGTGTATTCTCACACATAGACTTGCGTTTAGGTTATCGCTAGCTAAGGATTAAACATGAGGATGTGCCAAAGACGACCTTCCGTACTCGGCATGGACACTATGAGTTTTTAGTGATGCCGTTTGGACTAACTAATGCACCGGATGCATTTATGGACCTCATGAACCGTGTCTATAAACCCCTTTTGGACAAGTATGTCATCGTGTTCATTGATAATATTTTGATCTACTCAACGACCAAGGAGCAACATGAGGAACATCTCCGAATGGAGTTGCAAATTCTGAGGGAGAATAAACTATATGCCAAGTTATCAAAGTGTGACTTTTGGATGGACCGAATATCTTTCCTTGGACATGTAGTGACAGGAAAAGGAATATCTGTTGATCCTGAAAAGATTAAAGCAGTGGTAAACTGGAAACAGCCGCAAATAATGACAGAAGTGAGAAGCTTCCTAGGATTGGCTGGCTACTATCACAGGTTTGTAAAGGACTTCTCTAAGATTGCCAAGTCTTTGACTCAACTGACACAAAAGAATGAGAAATTTGTGTGGACAGATAAGAGAGAACATAGTTTCCAGGAACTAAAACAATGGCTTGTGTCAGCACCTATTCTGGTATTACCTGACCTAGAAAAACCTTATACAATGCATCCCGACACTTCGAGGAATGGCCTTGGGTGCGTACTAATGCAAGAGGGAAAAGTCATTGCCTATGCTTCCAGATAGCTAAGGCCCCATGAGTAAAACTACCCCACACATGATTTGGAATTAGCTGCTGTGGTTTGTGCTTTAAAGCTTTGAAGACACTACTTGTACGGGCAAAGATGTGAAGTGTATACGGACTATAAGAGCCTCAAGTATTTGTTTACACAGAAGGAGCCAAACATGAGGCAGAGAAGGTGGTTGGAGCTTATCAAGAATTATGACTTAGGAATAAATCACTTCCCGAGAAAAGTGAACGCCATTGTAGATGCCTTAAGCTGCAAAAGTTATGGAGAAGTGGCAGCCCTAATTAATGATAAAAAGGAGTTAATAAGAGAGTTCGAGAAGTTAAGGATCGAATTCATAGGGCAAAGCATAGAAGTGGAAATAGCAAATTTGTTCTTGGAACCCACCTTAGTTGATAGGATCAAGGAGGCCCAAAGATATGACGAAACAGTATTAAAGATCAAGAAGGAAGTGTAAGGAGGAAAGCATCTTGACTTCACCATCGATGATGAGGAGGTAGTTAAAATGAAAGGGAGATTATGTGTCCCCGAAGATGAAGAATTGAGAAGGGAAATTATGAGTGAGGCTCATAACTCTAGTTATACTATACATCGGGAGGCACCAAAATGTACCAAGACCTAAAGAGTCACTACTGGTGGAATGGAATGAAAAGAGATGTGACCGATTATGTAATGAAGTGTTCCGTCTGTCAACAAGTAAAGGTAGAGCATCAAAGGCTAGGGGGATTATTAAAACCTTTACCTATCCTAAAGTGGAAATGGGATCAGATCTCTATGGACTTCATATGTGGTTTTCTAAGAACATCGGCGGGTTGTGATGCGGTTTGGGTAATAGTGGATCAGCTAACTAAGTCAGCACACTTCCTACCAATTAATATGACATACTCGCTGGATAGATTGGCCAAGATCTACATTCGAGAGATTGTGTGACTACATGGCATACCGGCAGGGATTATCTAGATTGAGACTCGAGGTTTGTATCAAAGTTTTGGATGAGTTTACGAAAGAGCTTGGGCACCAAATTGCACTTCAGCACCGCTTATCATCCTTAGACAATGGACAGTTTGAGTGGACAATCCAAACCTTAGAGGATATGTTAAGAGCTTGTGTTTTGGAGTTAAAAGGAAATTGGGATAATCACATACATCTTATTGAGTTTGCTTACAATAATAGCTACCACTAGACTATTCAAATGCCATCCTACGAAGCCCTATATGGACGAGGTTATAGGTCCCCTTTGTTTTGAGATGATGTGGAAAAGCTTACTATCGGGCCAGAATTAGTACAAGAGGTGGCCGATAAAGTGAGGGTGATCCAACGGAAAATGAAAGAAGCTCAAGACAATCAAAAGACCTAGGTAGATTTAAAAAGAAGAGAGCTCTAATTTCAAGTGGGTGACCATGTGTATCTAAAGATAAATCTAATCAAGAGCATAAAAAGGGTATGAACCTAAGGGACACTAAGCCTGAGGTATATTGGACCATTTGAAATCTTGGAAAGAGTTGGAGATTTAGCTTATCGGCTAGCTCTGCTGCCGAACTTATCGGGAGTTCATAATGTGTTCTAGGTGTTGGTGCTAAGGAAATATGTACCCGACCCTGAAAATATTTTTGAATTAGAATCCCTCCAACTAAAGGAAAATCTGACCTATGAAGAACATCCCATAAGGATTTTGGATAAGAAAACTCAGAAGCTACGGAGCAAAGAAATTCAATATGTTAAGGTGTTGTAGAGAAACCATACTTTTGAAGAAGCAACCTGGGAAGCTGAGGAGGAAATTTGGAGGAAGTACCCCGAGTTGTTTGAGATACAAGGTACGTTAGTTCAGTTTTGAGGACAAAACTCTGTTTAAGGTGGGTAAGTTGTAAACCTCGGTTTTCCTAGTAACCAAGTAGACTTCGGAAACCGAAACCTAAACTGGATTAGCTTAAGCTTAAGAGAGAACCTAAGAACCCTTGTAAGCCCCATGAAATTTCAGTAAATAATTCTAAAATAAACATGAAAATAAACTATAAAAATGATTCCAAATTAAAACAGAACTTCAACTAGTTCTAAATCACGAGCGAATCTAGAAATGTCTTAATCTTGAGAAAATGAGAATCCTTAAAAATAAAATAAGAACTTAACAGTATTTAAATCCAAAACCACTACGTATGACAAATTCTATACGTAACTCTGACTTATAAAATCTGGTAATATAGAACCTAAAAACAAATTATTAAAAAGTAAATAACGATTAAACTTCGGAAATAAAACTCAATTCAAGAATTTCGAAAACGTTAAGAGATATTAAATACTTACAAAAATAAAATTTTAAAAAAATATCTCAAACTAAATGTATTGTATAAACATAAACTTTAGTTTCCAAATTGGCAAAGATTTCAACTGGAAAATCACTTGGGAACCATAAGTGAAATACAGTAGTTTTGGTCCGGCAATCTCGCACTCTTGACCCTAGAGCCCGAGGTGTAGTTTAAGTGCGTAGAGTAGCTCTTAGTAATATAAGGTCGCTTAAAAATATCATATTGGTAAATTTTTGACCTATTTCGAACCTGTTTGGATACAGACTTTGAAAAGCATGTCCTAGGGCTTGAGATATAAAAAATATGCCGTTAGACTCGTATTTTCATAAGGATTTCAAAAATATATTTTATAATTTTTCAATAACTAAAAATATCTGATTTTGCGATTATATTCATATTTCTTTACTACAGGTAATTAACTGGTCTTTTGCACTATTCACTACTATTCATTACATAATTTTACTATTCTCATAAACCCTTATATTTTTAGATAAATATTTAATATATCATAGAAAATTCTGTTTTTCTAAAATTTAGTTAGTTTTGGGTTTTTACGGGATCAGTTTCTGTTTAAGACCCGATATTAAAAATAAAATAAATTAATTTAATAATTGGAAAATATTTTTATTTTCATAAAATAATTTTTTATAATTTTTTGGGTTATAAAAATATCAATTATAGCTCATATTCGCGTATTTTGATCATACCGGTAACTTATTTGATAATTCACTAAAATAAATAATTAATTATCTTATTATAATTATGAAAAATCTGCTACAAATATTTGGAATGAATTTTCTATATTTTTCTTATTTTTATTTTATTTATTAAAAAAGTACTCTTACAACCCATACCTATAAGTACACCTTTCACACATCACTTCTTTTTCACTTCAATCTTTCTATACTTCACTCATCACTTCATGGTAGATTTTTTACTTCTTTTTTGCTACGTTGTCTTTTGAAATACTCCAAAAAATTAAAATAACCCTCTTTCAATCATTCTTCAAGAAGCTACACATACCATTAATTACACATTACAATTTCAAGTTGAAAACCAACTAAATTCTCTCTCTCTCTCTCCTCTTCAAATTCACGCCAGCTATGAGGAGTAATTGCTGCCCATTTTATTTTATTTTTTTTACTTCATTAAAGTGTCTTTAAAGTCATTTTATCTTTCTCTCTTATTCACACATCAAACCTTTACTGTTCCTTACACTTTTCCTTTCTATTTTCCCTCTCTTTCGCTCTTCTTTTATTCTTGTTCTTGCAAGAACACTTAATGCCCCTATTCTATATTTGAGCTTCCACACATATTTCTTCAAGATCCTTTGATAAAACTCTTGTCCAAAGCTTTCATAGTTGACGTAGGTAATGTATAGTAAGAGTTTCATGCATCAAATGACCTTCTATAAGCTTAAAAGCTAAGGATGATGATGCTAAAATGAAACACTCCTCTTATCCATGATTATTCTCTTGTAATATTATTATTTTCTTACTAGAAGTAGTTATATTTTTGTAGATCTAACTTTTAGGTAATTTTGATTATGTTTATATTTAGATCTATGAGTTTATAGTTTACTACAATGGATTTCTTTTATATTTATGCTCATAGAAAGTGTAGATCTTGGTTTTGAACTTAAACAAAAATGGTGAAATTCGCATCTAGGCAAGACCCATTTTTAAAAACTATTTTTCAAGTGTCAAAATGGAAGTTTTACTTAAAATAATGAAGGCTTAATGGGTATATATCATCAAGACTTCATTTTATATGGTTCAAAGGTGATTTTCAAAGATTATTTTTCAAAACAAAATTCTATTTTCGGATTTAGGCCAAGACCTAGTTTAAAAACATGTTTTCCAACTCAAAAATGAAGTTTTTATTCAAGATATGGAAGGTTCTTAAGATAAGATATGCAAGGGATGGATTTTCATAGGTTTTGATGGATTTTATCAAAAGATATGTCCAAAAACAAATGTTGTAAATTCGAATCTCAACCAAGACAATTTTGAAAACCCATTTTTCAACACCAAACTAAAGGATTTGTTTAAGAAATGAAAGGCTTATGAAATAGGTATCAATAGGAATGTTTTTGATAAGTAAATGGTAGATCTACTAATAGAGATTCTCAAAATAGGAAGAGATTACAAAATATAAAATTTGAGTTTATCCTAACTTTTTGTAAATTCGGATGGTTTTAAGACCAATGCCTTAAAATCCCTTTTATCAACTCCAAAACTTGTGTTTTATATGAAAAATAAAGAGTATAGGTCATAGATATCATTAAGTAAAGATTTTTATAAGTTGAGATGGGATTTGCTAAGAAAAATATGTAGAACAAGGAGTAGAAATAAAGTAGGAAAATTTGAGTTGTTTGTCATTTTAGGAAATTCGTAATAATGAAGTAATGGTATGAAAACCCATATTTTTCAAACTCAAAATAGAAGTTTTATTAAAGAAATGAAGTCCTTGGTGGCTAGGTATAGTTGAGCCTTAAGTTTCTAAGTATCAAACGAGTTTTCTTAAAGGAATTACCACAAAAACAATTTTTACAAAATTTGGATTTTGGGATGAACCATATTTAAAAAACATGTTTACAAAGTGTAAAATGAAAATTTTATTGAAAAACAAAGGCCTTAATGAATATACATAATGAAGGCTTAATTTTAACAAGAATAAATAAATTTTATCAAGGAATTTTTTTAAAAAACAAATGGGGATTGTCAAGAATACAAGACTAGCCTTTCTAAGTGGATTTTTCATTAAGTCTTACAAAGAAAAAGTTTTCTAAAATTTATTTTATTAAATATCATCAAGAGCATGTACATATATATCTCATGGCATAGCATTTATGATAGTAACTTGTTCATATTGCATGAATTCTTGCTTTGGATAGTAGAAACATTACAAACATTCACAAAAACTATTTTTCGAAATTTAGTTTTGCTACTGATCAGAATGTTTCATGACCCAAACATTTTCACAACTTAAATACAATATTAGAATTAGATAGATCTTTTAGAGTAGATAGAAATTAGTGTATAATTTGCTAAATTCCGAGTTAAAATGACCAAGTTATGGCCATTTTAAGTTGGAATTCCCGCTTAGGACGAGAATTACGAATTTGATAGTTTGTATGAGATAGAATGGATTAGTTTTGAGTTGAAATACTCATTTGGGTATTTCTTCCTTTTTAGGTGACCCCAAAATCGACGATTCCCTACCATCGGATTACTTTTATTAAGAGACCGGTGATCCAATGGCCGAGTGAGTTTTCCTCTTATTTTGTTATCTTGTATGTGCTTATAATTGTATTGGCATTAAAATTAGGAAAAGATAAAATTGTGATGAGTTGTGATCTATGTCACGCCCCATAGGGGTATCCTAAGCGTAACAGTCTGCCACATACCATATAAGACTCTTGAATACTATCTAAGTCTTTCATAAGTCTCGTATAGATGTAAGGCGTCCCTTTACGACAATAGAATACTCTATTCATTGGAGTTAAGTAGTTTAACCAGGCATTCAATAGCATTAGATAATAAATCAAAACACATATGCAATATGTTACAAATTCTAAGGGGCATTCTCCTGCAAAAGAATATTTAAAGGTCCATTACAGTCATCTAGAGTCTTTTGGTTTCCTGTGGAAGTCTAAACAATTTGAATACAAGTTTTATAGGAAACGCCTAGCTCCTGTACCTGAGCTGTAGCCTGTCTCGGTGTAAGCCAAATAAACTCGTGCTGCAACAAATAGAAACTATAGGGGCGTAAGCTATACTAGCTTAGTGAGTGAAAACTTCCATAATCACAATTATAACATATCAATTAGACAAGTAATTAATCAGACAAATGATATGCATCAAACACGTTAATTCATCAAACATATGACCAGCCGGAAATCATATGTGGATGGACTTGCGCCCTCCATCCTGGGTTAGCAGATTAATGAATCTTGCAGTACGACGCCCTTTAGGCTCACAGTCAACTAACTTATAAATTCGTTTTATGGATCACGATTAACCAACTCAATAATTTGTTTTATGGATCACGAGTAACCAACATTTACATCGTTTAGGCTCACAGAAAACCAACAAATACTAATGCTCCATCCCCATCCTATTTTGAATGAGTTCAATTTCATCTTCAATTTTGAATAATCAATTATACCAATTCTTTTAGGTGGCCAATCAATATTCACAGATAGTTAATCCTAGCTCATCTATACAAGCAATGATTAATCATCCGGCTTCGATATTCTTTAAATTCAACTTCACATAACAACAACAGGCATAAATAATTCCCATTCAACCTCATCATGCATATTCATTTTATCTTTGCTAAGTAACTAGTGCAACTATCATTACAATCACAAACAATAATTGAAATTGGAAGTGATACTCACACGGCTATGGTTCGCCGATCTTTTAGTAATAGTAATCGGATGGCAAGGATTCATCGGTTTCGTGATTACCTAACAAGAAAGAAATAACCTAATAAGTATTTCATCACTTAACTAATCCAAACTATAAATCAAAACTAATCAAAATCGTAATTCTCGCTATTTGCAGAAGTCCTGACTTAAAACGGCATAACTTGGTCATTTTAACTCGGAATTTCGCAAATTATATATCGATTTCTATCTACTTCGAAATATCTATCCAATTATAATATTATTTTAAATTTTTGAAAATATTTAGGTCACGAAACAGAGGAGTCAGATCTGATCAGTAACGATTTCCAATTCCGTAAAATAGTTTTGTAATTGTTTGAAATGTATCTATTTGATAATTCAAGTATAAATGAAATATGAATGATTTCCTAACATGAATGACATGTGATGAGTTCAATGTATGCTTGATCTTGATGATTCTTGCTAAAAAAAAATTTTAGAACTCTTTATTTTGCAAGACTTCAACAATAACTACTTTTTGAAAATCTAGTTTTCTAACTCTTGACAGCACACTTGTGTTTTGGGATTAATTCTTAGGAATTGCTAGTTAGCTTAGTTAAAATTGAGTCTTCATAACATACACTACCTAAGACCTTCGTTTTTACATAAAAATTTGTATTTTATACTTTACAAATATGTTTTCAAATAGGATTTACTCAAAAATCCGAATTTTTAGAAATCTACTTTTTGAATGATTCCTTTGGGAAAAACTTGTTTAATGCATTAAAATTTAAGACTTTACTATACCTACTACTCAAGGACTTCATTTAATACATAAAAATATTATTTTGAGCTTGGATAATAGTGTTTTCATGGGCATCATCCAAAGTTACGAATTTTACAAGTTGGCTACTAACTCAAAAATTTTCTATCTTGATTCTACCTCTTGTTTTACACATTAATCTCATCAAAACTCATTTCAACTTGTAAAAATCACTACTTAATGATACTTATTACCTATATCCTTCATTTTTCACATAAAACATGAGTTTTAAAGTTGATGCAAGGGTTTTCAAAATATGGCTTTAAAGTCATACGAATTTTCTTTTGAACATTTCTAGCAAAAACTTTTCCTTTTTAAGTTCTTTATCTTATCTACATAAAGATCCACTAACTACCACATTTATATACACAAGAGTAAATCTTTATGAGCATTAATGCATGAAAGCACAAAATATCTATATGAACATGAATTTCAAGTATAATATGAGTGTCTAAGTGCTAGATGCACAACTTATAATGCATGAAAAGGAGTTTAAGAACATGAACATATATTTTTATGCAACATCTCTACTTCTATATGCATGAACATGATAATATCTCAACCAAAACTCATCAAACACAAGATCTACTCTTGTGATGGCTTGATATTTGTCACGCCCCATAGGATACCCTATACATAACAGTCCACCACATACCATATAAGATTCCCGAATTACCGCCTTAGTCCTTCGAGAGCTTCATATAGATGTAAGGCGTACCTTTACAACAATAGAGTACAAGTCCAAATGGAGATAAAAGCTTAACTTGTCATACATTAGCAGTAGGATATAACTCATGAGACATAAATAAATTTTACATTTACTAAGGGGTATTCCCCCGCAAAAGAATAGTTAATGGCCTTATACAGTCATCCAAGTCTTAAAAGTTTCCTATGGAAGTCTAAACAGAAATTCAACTTCTAAGGGAAACTCCTAGCTCCTGTACCTGTACAGCCGGGTCACGCTGCCTAAGCCACAAATGGGGTAGCTGCAAAAGGAAGGAACTGTAGGGGCGTAAGCTAACTAGCTTAGTGAGTGAATTCTTCCACAATAACATTCATTTCACAACAATTCAAACAAGTGATTTAAACAAGCAAGTGTATGCATCAAACACATAAGAACAACATACATATGACTATCCAAAAATCATATGTCGATGGACTTGCACCCTCCATCCCGGGTTAGCTGATTAACGAATACTGCGGTACTAACTTTATGCCGTTTATGGTTCACGGTTAACCTACAATTATTTCGTTTCTGGATCACGATTAACCAACCAATTTAATCTCGTTTATGGATCCCGATAAACCTACCAATTTTATCTCGTTTATGGATCATGTTTAACCAACCAATGCTAATGCTCCTTCCCAGTATGATATACATATGTCAACTTTGGCATTAGTCCAAATAGTTGATTAAGTCATTTTATTTAGGCGATTAAACAGTTTCTCAAACAATCCATCATAACTAACCACACAACCATAATTTATCACCCGGTTTCGATATTTTTATTTTGAGTTCTCACATCATCATCAACATACAATTTCCCATTATTCCCCATCATACATATTCCATTCATTTGGCCTACATTCTTGTCACACCCCAACGGGTACCCTAAACGCGACAGCCCGCCACACTCAATATTAAAGCTTAAGTATGACAACGTTAGTCATTTTCAAAAGCTTTATATTAAGTGTAAGGCGCACTTTCACAACTTTAGAGGACCATGTATGGAATTACGAAGTTTAAGAAGATATAAATAACATATTTAAGAAAAGAGGATTCACAATAATCATTCATTCATATCAATGATTTTACAAACTTAGGGACATATCCCCTTGATCACTAATCTATTACATTAGTATTTATACATCATTACTAATACTACACTTTATCTACATTTCTATTACCCAAAAAGAAATTACCTGCCCACAGGGTCCACGTGGCCTTAACCAAAGGTAGGAAAACTGCAAAAGATATCTATTGGAGTATAAGCTAATAGGCTTAGTGACAACTATTTCCATAAATAACTTCTTGTAGCAAGATTCAATCAAGTTGATTAATCAAACATATGTAATGCAAGAAACACGTGGGCAAACAAGCATATAGTTTTCCGGGAACTATACGTTGAATGGATTTGCGCCCTCCATTTGGGGTTTGGTGATACACAACCTCAATTCAAGTAGTTTTAATTAAAAAGTTTTCATGCTCGCGAGCACTCATCGCCAAGCATTCCGAATCTACTTGATTGACCTTACTTTCGGATCTTCCGCCAAGCATTTTCCATTAAGCCGCCAAGCAATCGCTTTCGGATCATCCGCCAAGTGTTGCTTTCGACATGAGCTTACTATCCTTCTCACCCAAGGATAATAACCCAAAATGCAATGTGACTCGCTTCGTGGTATGCATGAATTCATTTATTTATAAAATCATAGCATAATTATTTTTAAATTTAGGGTGATCAAGGACTTTCATACAAATCAATACTATACTAAAACAATCATTTAAAACAATTCCGGCTTCGATATTCTTAATAATTCTTTCAAGGAATTATTTAACATACACATCGGTTTATCTTTTTCCTAATTCTAATGCAACTAATTTACAAGCACAACAAGTATAGCATTTAATGGAAATAAACTCACGATTCCATGTCGTCTATTCCTCTAGGTGGATGAGTCGTTCACACACTCCACTTAATCGTAATAATCCTCAGGGTAAAGGAATCCTTCCTTGGGGTCACCTAGCCAAAGAAAATACCCACAATGAGTATTCCTTGATGATTTCATTGAAATTTGACAAAACAATGTCAAAAGAACATTAAAGTTCGTGTAAAGGAATGTTCCAACTTAAAATGGCCATAACTTGGTCATTTTAACTCGGAATCGCGCATATAATATACCGATTTCTACCTACTTGAAAAGATGTACCCATTTCCAAAATTATTTTCAACAAAAAAAGCCATATAGGCTCCGAAACAGTGGCAAAAAAGTTCACCACGAGTTTTTCCAACACAAAACAACTTTGGTTTAAGAAATCAAAACTTATTTGATAAATACTTAGTTATCTATATAGTTGAAAAATTCTCTTTTGATGACTATTAGCTCATATTCATTCATGCTCAAGTATTTTGTCGTCCATTTATTTTACTTAAGTAAAATCATGTCGGTTTTGGAGTTATTTTAAGAAAATATAGTTTACAAGAATTCCATGTTGGTAAACTTCTTGAAATGATTATGTTTTTTTTTTTTATTTACGAAAATGTTTTATATTAGCTTATATGTATATATCTAAGTAACTTTTTGGAAATCAATTTTCTAAGTTTTTCTATACTAATACTAATTTGGAGTTTTTAGAAAATACACTATTATTCCTATTTATTTTTCTTGTACAATCTTCTTTGTCTATTTGTTTACAAAAATCCGTTTTTGAAATTTCACATCCTCTCCTCATGCCTTATGTTTTTCATAAAAATCATTTATGCATAAAAATTTACTTTCTTGGTAGAAACAAAGTGGACTAATATGTGACTTAAGAACTTTTTATAGTAAAGTAGTTTCTAAAATTTTAGTGGTTTCTTCTTGTAACTTGAAAAGAAATAGCTTTATTTTTGTTTTCAAACCATAGATTTTCTTTGCCTATTTGTTTATAAAGGTCTTTTACTTGAAAATTCCTTAGCCAAAGAACCATTTTTGTATCAACAAATAGTTTCTTTTGAAAAACAAAGTGGTGTAATAAAGTTTTAAGTACCTTTTTAAAGTAAAAGTAGTTTCTAAAATTATAGTGGGTTCTTTTTATAACTTAAAAAAGGAAATGAGTTTATTTTTTGTTATCTTATAGATTTTATACTTTATATAAACTTATTTCTAAGTGACAAAATTCTTCTTTCGTTTAATCATTTTTAGAAATTAAAATTTTTGGACAACAATCTAAATGAACATGATTATGATAATAATAGTAAACAAAATAACATAAATCATAAATAATAAAGTCAAGTATTGGAGTCTTAGCTTTTTCAAGGCTCCCGGGACTAAGAAATAAACTAGTCCCAAATAAAATAAAATGAAAGAAAGAAAACTTGTTTTGACTTGATGAGGACAAGTCTAAGACTAGAGGCTAGTCTTAATTCAACAAGGAATAAATAAATAAATTGCAATGGAATAAGTAAATAAATTGCTTTACATGAAATAAATAAATTGCAAGTGAGCTTATATGCTCTAAAGAATATGTATATATATATATATCGATAATAATATATTAACAATAATAAAACAACATAAACATAAATGGATTGGCATGAACAAGAACAATACATGAACATAATGTAGTTTTCATAACTTGTAGTCTTTGGAAACTCACACTATGGTCATGTAAAGTTACATGACATGAAGAAGAAGAAAGAAATATAAAGTGGTTACCTAAAGAAGACTTTGGTATAGTTATGTGGTTATGGTTTTAGTTTGTTGGTAAAAGTGGTTATGGAATTATTTTGAGAGAGTTTTGGGATGGTATTTTGAGAAAGTTTTGAGAGGAGATTTTGGAAGAGTTTTGGTATAAATTTATGGGTAGTGAATGTGTGAAAGAAGTAAAAGAGGAGGGGTATTTATAGGAAATTGTGGAGTGATTTTTGTGTGATTAAAATAAAAGAAAATTGAAACAAAATTGAGGGGAAGGGGGCATAGGGGGTGCCGGCCATAGAGAGTAAGAGGGGGAGTGCTTTTATTTTTTTGACTTTTGATAGATGAAATATGTAATGTGTAAGGTAGATGTGAATTAAAGTTATGGGAAAGGTAAAAAGTTAAGTTTATAGGTTATGTAGAGTGTAAGAATAGGTGTAAGAAAAAGTAGAGATAAAAGAATAGTGTAGAATAGTAATGAATAGTGTAATGTAAGATAGATATGACTAATAAAGTACCGGTAGTAAGAAAATACGTGTATAATAGCTATATCTGTTATTTTTACTTACCGAAAAATTACGAAACTGAAATTTTTGGAAAACTTATATTTTTACGAGTCTAACGGTGTATTTGGAATATTTTTATTATTCCAGGCTCCCGGACACGCTTTTCGAGAACCATGTCAGATCGGGTTCAAAGGACACCTGAAATTTGCAAAACTGATATTTTTATATAACCTATGGTTATTACTAATTATTCTAGCTAATTATCCCAACTTCATTTTCCAGGGCCAAAGAAAACGGTAATGCCGGATTTAATTTGATATGGTAAACTAGGGTTTTGTTGTCCTTTAGGGTTCCGTTTGACTTCCGATTTAGGGTTTTATGCTAAACTGATTTCCAAAATTTGGGGTTTACAACCTACCCCCCTTAAAGAAAGTTTTGTCCTCAAAACTTGGATATTCCTAATTGCTGTTTCACCAAAAATTGAATACTTAGGTTGTGCTTCATTCGTATCTCTTCAGGTTACTTGAAAAAGATTCTTCTGCATTGGTTATATTCTCATAAGGAAAGTTCTTCTTCAAAACATTAACTGTTATCTTCGTAACTCAATTCCCTAACCATTTGTTAAATGGGGATTTGTCACATGTCTCCAATATGTTTTATGTTATAATCTAGAGTTCCTTCTTGTTTATTACGTCTCAAAATTATATGGTAATTACTTCCTATCCTTAAGCGCACATGATTTCCCATTTTGAAACTCCTATGGTCTTTCTTTTCCAATTAGTCTTATTTCTTTCATCTATCTTGTGTCTTTCTCATTTTATAGGACACTCTTGATTGTTCCTCCCAAGGTTTTGGAATTGTCCTTCTTGATCGTTTGTTATGTAGCATGAAGGGGTCTCTTTTTCTCCAAAGTTCATTATTAGTTCCTCTTCATTGCTCCATTCTCCTGTCCTGGTTTGTTATGACTTCTGACTAGAACTCCTTTGCTTTTATATCATCTTCCTTTAGAACGCTTCGTAGAGAACGTTATATTGACTAACTATGAAACGATCCATTCTTGTCAGTCAATCAGCTTATACTATAATCGTTCTTGCCTTCTTGCTATCAATGGGAAATCCAAAATCTCGAGGAGGTTCCTGATATTTATTGAGTCCTTATACCTCCTTATGTCTTTTCGTGCTTTCACTTCCTTATCAATACTTCATTTTCTCTAATGTCCCTTGAACTTTGGTATATCTGAGTTCTCATTGAATATGTTGTTGATCCCAAATTATGAATTGTATTCATGATTCTTTCTTACTGACTTCCTCGTCCTTAGTTATGCTAAATCGTCCTTTAGCTTCCTTCAATACACCTTTCTTCCTATATTTCTTCTTTATCCTTCGTATCTTCTCATCTAAGCTCTTTTTATTCTTTTTACGCAGTTGACTTTAATATCCTATGGATTGTTTTCTCCTTGTTTTGAAATTTGATGTTCAACTTCTCATTTATTATCTCCTTATACTTAAGATTACATCCCTTGATTATCTCTTTTTCTCCTTCAAGCTATTCCACGATTTTCATCAATTGTTCGCTTCTTTTATAGGGTCTTATATTCTTGGTTTGAGTCCAAAAAATGTTACTTAAAACTTAAGGGGTCTATAAAGAATTAGAGGGTCATTCCTTCTCAATTCGATCCTTTGTTGGTAGTATTGTGATCTTAATCTTGAGAAAACGTGTTTGCTCCTTAATTGGTCAAAATATTTTCACTTTGTTCCTTTCCGAAAGTTAACACATTGGTTTAGGGGTTTATCCTTTCCTTTATAAGCTGAACTGGTATATTCCATGGTGGTTTACTTCTTTGTTGTGAGCTAAAGCTTCTTGTAGTTGTCCTTCTGATAAAATTATCCACAGGCTATAAGTCTAGTCTCCAAGTTGATCTCTTCTCCCTAAATAGAATCTGAGTCATTTATCAGAAAATCTTCGTAAAAACTTATTGAAAATTGTAGTTATCTTTTAAGGGTTGGCTTCTTTTCTATTTTCTTTTGTCAAGGTGGTCGTCCATCTTCCTCTATTATTTTGAAAGAATATGCCTCTCCTTTTCCTTGTAATGATGAGTCCTCTACTAATGCTATCCTTTCATTCTATTGGTTATGAGTTTTATTCTCCTCGTGACTTTTGATCGGGGTTCTTCAAAAAGGTAAACGTTCTATACCAAGGATTACTTATCTCCATTACTTTTCCATGTCGTAAGTGACTGTATGTCATTACATTATCTAACTTATTCGGAACTCATAAAAAATCGTGAAGGTCCCCAATGATCGGTTTCTTTTCATTTCGTATCATAGTCATCCGTTCTCCTTTATCAGCTCAAAAGAACATGTCTCTTATTTTCTTGTGATAGCAAATCCTTTACCAATATTATCTTTTTGTCTTATTGGTTTATGAGTCCTATGTTCTCCTCGTGACTTTTTGTTGGGATCCTACTTGTGAGGTACACATCTTATCCCAAGGATTACTTAACTCCATTATTTCTTAGAGTCACAGGTGACTTCATGTCCTCACGTCATTGTTGAATGATCAACCAATATTTTCTTGGGTTTCATCATTCTTTCGTGCGGGGATTTTAGACCTTAAAACTAGGTTGATTACTTGTCATCGGTAGTCTAGACTAGATCTATCGAAAGAATGTATCACTTTGAATTTCCAAGAGAGTAAAACATTCTGATTTACTAACAGAAAGCTTCTTATGTACACATTAGGGGATTATTACTCCTATTCATCCATATAAAGAAAAACTCTAAACTTCTATGTTGCTTGAAATAAAGAAACATCATCAACAAAAGAGGGTTAGAGGCTTACTTGCTCCCACATCGCTGTTATAGCCTCTAATGCATTCCAAGGCAGCTAAGTTTCCATTTTCTTCGTTTACTTCTTCACTTATCCATCGTCCCTCCAAGTTGTAGATTCGAATTCCCAAAGCAGTAGATCCTGGTCTGCTTTCACTTCCACTTCCATTTCCTTTCTCAATCCTTATAGGAACAACTCCTTCTGATGATCTTGACAAAATATTCCTTCCTTGTGGACAGTTGTTGGCGAAATGCCCTTTCTGATTGCAGATTTGGCAAGTATTGACTCCTTTGTTTAGGCATCTGGATATCTTATGGTCTGTATTTCCATAGAAGAAACACTTTCCAAATAACTGGGGGCACTTCTTTGGGTAGTGTGCTCCATTGCACTTCCAACACTGAACGTCTTTTGGTGTGAACCTTCCATTGTCATTATTGTTTCTGCAGTTGTTGGAGATCTTGAGTCTCTTTGGTGGAGGCATGGAATTAGGTTCTTCATAAAACTTCTTCTCAGCAATTGGGGTTCTTTCTTCTTCTTTTCTTCCCTTCTTTTCCTTGCTCCTTCTACGATTCGAGCTCTTTCTACCAATTCTCGAAAATTTCTTAAGTCAAATTCTTCCAACCTCATTCTCAAGTCTTCGTCCAACCCCCCTATAAAGACTTGTCTTTTTAACTCCTCGCTGTACTTATAGGAATCAGGGGCGTATTGCAACAATCTACTAAATTCGGTTTCGTATTGCTCGATTGTTCTCCCCTTTTGAGTAATCTGCAAGAAGTATGCACTATATCTTACTCGTAAGCTTCCTGGGAAATAATTCTCCAAAACTCCTGTTAAACATTTCCCAAGTGATTGGAGTCATTAGATCTCTTTTCCTTGACTCCCACCATATCCTAGCGTTTAGACGAAGCATGAAGGTTCCATACTTGATTTGTAGGTGGGGCGGAACTTCATATGCATCAAAAGACATCTCAATTTGAGATAACGAATCTTCTGCCTCCTCCGGCTTATCATAAGCTCCCTCAAAGTAGCGGTTACTTTTGATGAAGCCAGGTAACATGCTTTTATATGGCTTTGGCGGTAGGGGTGGAGGTAGGGGTGCACTTTGGCTATGCATATTCCTATGTACAGATGCCTCTGTTGAAGCTTGTTGTGGCGGCGGTGTTGGTGTGGATGCCGGTGCTGTTGCTGGTGCTGTCTCAAGTATAAGGGCTTGTGCTGGCATGTTTTGCCTAATTTCTTCTAACACGTGAGTTAGGTGTCCTAACGTGGCGTGTAAGTCCATCTGAGATGTGGCGGCTCTTTGAACAACAGGTTGATTTGTTTTCGCGTCCGGTTGGTTAGAAGCGCTTTGTTCTTCTCTTTGTCTACCTCTATTTCGGCTGTTTAAAACTTTCCTAAGTTAGGTTTTATAAGGTTTTGATAACTTAGTTAAATTTTTGTCGGAAATTGGTGGGTATAACGGAAACTTAAATATTCATAAAAACTAATGAAATTTAAATCAAGATAATTTCTAAAATCAAACTTAAAACATCATCATAGAAATAAAGTTCATACATGAAATTAGAAATAAAACAAATCACAAAATAGAAAATGCATAGAAAATAGCAAACATTGTTCCGAAAACTAAGAGATAGACTAAGATCACGGATCTTGTCTATGGTTACAAAATCTAAGCTGGACTTCTAGGGATATGCTCCGTTTTTCCTTCTTCCTCTCTTTATTCTTCGAGCGCATTGCCAGGATTGCTGCTAGACGATATTGGGTTCCAATCCCTCATGAACTGCCTAAAATATTTCCTCCTTTTCCGGGCTGCTTCCCTTGATCTTTCATGTACGTCGGTTAGTTCATCCCTAGTCAATTCTGGCACTATGTCATGGATGGTTTTCTAAGTAACAGCGCCATCCGTCTCCATGCTGTTATTCTCATTGGGCAGAGTACTGTCCGTGTTCATGGCCGAGTTTGACTTTTGTCCTCTTGGAGACTGTCGTCCCATTAAGTAGCGGATGATCCTTTCTTCAGTGCTATTACTGGGTTCCTCATCTCCAACAGTGGTCTGGTTTTCTCCTTTCGGTCCTGGTTCATTATCTTCCCCTGGGTCTTCTTCAGAGTCTTCACTTTCTTCATCTTCTTCCATAGGCTCCTCCCTGATTATCGATCTATCGTCCCGTAGACGTAGGGGCTCATTCATCCTTAGTTGGATTCCCATAAAGGCAGGCGGCTCCGTGGGCACTTGGGTTGGGGGTTGTAGCACCTCCTGATACACTCCATGCCAGTGGAAGATGTTGTTGATGTCAGCCTTCATCCATTCGAAATGATACATCAAGTTATCATGGGCATAAACGAACATAGGTCCAATTTTCCTCCATGTTCGGAAATCTGGTGAAGTTCGTCCTTCGTCTTCTCTAAGGACAAATGTTGCTTCCTTCAACATAGGTCTATCCTCAGCAATGGCAGCGATACGTTCTACGGCGTATATCATTTCCAACTCGGTCATTTTCTTCCCTATAGGACAGTTGTGAATGGTCTGCATCACTTCCCTCCATTCCGTTTGTATCATTCCTCTCTTCCATATTTGGAACATTTCCCGGACGGTCTTAGGTTGTCCTGCTAAGGCAAACTCCTCACATAAAACTCTAAGTCTCAATCGATAATCCTCTGGTGTTTCGAAAGGTTCTTTTCAGAAATTCTTGGCTTGAAGACGGGCCTCATCTATGGTGATCTACGTAAAAGAAAGAGATTAGAAAAACTTATTCTACCCATTCCATCTTATCTAAGTCTTTCTTACTCTATTCTAAGTCAATTCTTCTTAATTCCATTTCTATAATTATGACTCCTAGGTTCTTAAACCATGCTCTGATACCAACTTAAACTGTCACACCCCAACGGGTACCCTAAACGCGACAGTCCGCACACTCAATATTAAAGCTTAAGTATGACAACCTTAGTCATTTCCAAAAGCTTTTATATAAGTGTAAGACGTACTTTCACAACTTTAAGGACCATGTATGGAATTATGAAAGTTTAAGAAGAT
>JAMXBD010003317.1:0-127115 GCA_024138025.1 Combretum micranthum
CTATCGATGTATTGTAACTATAAGATTTTGTAATTAAAGAGTCTGAATTTCTTCTATATAAAGATAGGTTTTCTTCATAGGAGGATACACGAAAAATAGACAGTTTGAAATTCCCTTGTGATAG
Organism: Combretum micranthum; assembly: GCA_024138025.1. Classification (NCBI taxonomy): domain Eukaryota; kingdom Viridiplantae; phylum Streptophyta; class Magnoliopsida; order Myrtales; family Combretaceae; genus Combretum; species Combretum micranthum. Next base: position 125 of record JAMXBD010003317.1, read on the forward strand.
TTTAAGAGAGAATTTGAGAGATTGAAACTTTGTATTGAAAAGATTTTGCAAGTGAAGATTTAAACAATTCAATTGGTGATTTCTAATCTTATTTCTTATGCGATTCTTTTGTTTGATTTATTTTTTTAATATGATATCATTTTCATTTTCTTTATTTGATTGTGAATCATTCATGAACAAATAAATTTTGCTTGTGGGAAAGATGAAAACCTATCTGTTTAAAATGATCTTTGAAATTATATTATAAAGTTGTTAAAATTTTAGAATATTTGTATTGAATTCTAATTATTTATCTTGTTTCTGTATGAAATTGGATTGATAAGAATCTTGATAATTCGGAAGAAGAATTAGGGTTCATAAGAATTCATAAAATAGATTAAAACAACAATTGTGGAACGGCAAATTTTAATCTAATTTAGAAATTGTCTCATATGATTCATGCAATGTTTTATTTAATTTCTTACTAAGGAATTAGGAGAAATTAATTTAGGACATTAGAAAATTATAAAATCGGAAGATTTATAATTGTAAATTCGATTCCATTAATAATTTATTTAGCGGAAGCTATTAGATTATTTTGTGGTTTCCCAAAACTTATAGTTTTAGGTCTTGACAATTTCATATAAATATCTATAATTCTAACTATTCATATAATATAATTTCAATATGATTAGCAAAGATTAGGATGGATTCTGCTTCTTCCCACATTTGTTTAATATATCTATCTCATTCTCACATCTCATACTTGTGTAGCATCCATTATTAGAACTAGAATAGATAATTATAAAATCTTAAAGTCAATAGCCTAAATATTAGTTTAAATTGATACCGGTCTAGTAATTATAAGAATTTCTCGTGGGAACGATACTTGACTCATTTTTCTATATTATTTGATTCGATCCAGTATACTTGCTGGTAGTAATCCGTGCTTTATTTATCTATAAATTTCAAACGGGTCAAATTCTATACGACAATAAGAAATTATGTTTGCTTCTTTTGTTTGGCTTTAGTTAGTAAAGACCACGCAGAATGTGATACTAACAAGACACCGTGATGATCTATGTGTGAGGTTGTCCCGAGTGGACTTATGCATAGAAATGATTCCGGTAGATTAGATTTTTGCAGAGGCTGCGATGTGTGGATGATTCTCCAACACCAATATATGTATAATGGCATATTTTCTATATGCTTGTTTTTATGGAGTCATGAGTTACTCCAGGTTTAGGACTGGAATGCAGATGTTTTAAACTATGCTGTTTGTTGGCTAAATTAAAAGAAAATAATTTGTATCTGTGCATTAGAAATAGTTGCATGTGATTATATATGCTGTGTGTGCATATGCATTTGTATGTGGTTTGGCGTACTGGATTTTTTTCTCATTCCTTTCAATTTTTAGGAACAGGAGAAATGTGGTTTGGCGTACTGGATTTTTTTCTCATTCCTTTCAATTTTTAGGAACAGGAGAAGATTAGGTGATTTATAATCTTTTTGGATGTGATATCTATGTTAATCAAGGGAGGATTATAGTGGACCTATTACCTTGTTGATGTCTAGGATACATGGACTGGATTTAGAATAAGATGAATGCTTAATCATTTATATATTTTTATGAGGTTAAAGATGTTTTAAGAGTTTTTTTTTTTTATGTTATAGATAGGATTAGTGGGCTATGGTTTATGCCAACAAGATGATTTAAAGATTCAGTTTTGATAGTATCTTTAAGCAGGTACTCTTTATGTGAGTTTTGAAGATTCATATTATCATTTATTTGTGGTTTAGAATTTCGTAGCCTTAGGGTGTTCTTAGAAAGTGAATGACACTTGGCGAGTTATGATACCTTTAAGTTAGGGCATTACAGTCATCATATAGTTGTTAGTGATTGTGCCCTAGGCCAATTACTAAGTATTGTTATTTCATGAGGCTAATCACCAATTAGTGATTTAATTTTAAAAATCCAATGGGAAGAATAAAAAATTATTATTATAAATAATAATTTACTATCACTACCAACCCTAATAAGATTAGGGGCATTATTGTCAGTGCAAAATACTGACATAATATAAATAGGTGTGATAAAATCTCATTAGGGTTAAGACTTTTACTGTCACATTTGACAGCAGGGAAATTCTGTACCCCTAAAATAGAAACACAAGAAAACATGATTCTTCTCAAATAATCTAGAAGCGTTCTAGATTGTGCTAGCACACAAAGGAGATTCCTTTTGAAGATTGCTCGTTCGTGTTGATATCGTAGAGAGTATTGTGATTTCGCGGTACCTACAGATCCGATCTGCAAATTAATTTCAAGTTTCAAGCTTTTAAAGGTATGAAATCAAACTATTTGTTTTTGCTTTAATCTAATCAATACACATGGATATTAGGTTAGGGTTTTTCTTTTGAATTCCGATGCGAAAGATTTGATCTTTATGTTTTGAAATCCTTTAGAAACCCAACAGTGGTATCAGAGTCGGTTGTGTTTTTTATTAAATTGAAATCTGTTTTATGATTTGCATGTGATGCTATGAAATTCAATTTTATACATGTAATTATGAAAATTAATTTGAGTTTATGAAGAACTAAATTAATACAAATACGAATTTGTAATCTTATTATAGAACCTTGCTTTGAGGGTTTGAATAGATTTGGTGTAATTAGATTACAATGGATCTTTAGAGTTTTTCTTAATAACAGGTTGGTTCATGAAAAGTATATCAGATTGCATGATTATGGTTATCAATTACAAGCTGTTATTGGACGTTTGATTTATATATATATATATATATATGCGGTGATAATTGGGTATGTTTCCCAAACAGTTCTGTGAATTAGATATGAACCATAGTTTTATGCAATATGGAACGGGGTAAACAATTCAGCTCAAATTGAGGGTAATACTGAGCTCGAATACAAGCTAAGTAATTGATGTAACCAAATTGTTGTAAGCTTGAATACAAGCTCAGGTTAAAGGAATTTGTAAACTATTTCATTCATAATCTGTATTCATCAAATTACATGCTTATATGGACGTTTTTGCTCTACAGAATATTCCCCCAAATCCACCCATGTGCTATGACAGGTTGGCTTAACAAAATAAGTGGGAAATTTACCTTACTCTAACTAATTCTAACAGAATGTGAAATTGTTTGTTGTAACTAATCGGAAATACAAATACATTTAGAAAGTTTAAGCTTAGGAAAAGTTATTGGATAGTTAGAGCCCACTTAGGCCTACCCATAAACTTCTCGGCCCAAGCCCCTTCTCACAGCCCAGCCTCTTTAACTCTGTTTTTCCCTTCTTCTTCTTCAGTTTCCACTTCTCTTTTCTGTCTTGTCGTCCTCTTCTATCATGTCTCCTTCATAACCCCAAAACAACCCTAAGTCACATTAACCCCATTACATTCTTCCCCACTAGAAAATTCGCTTGCCTACAAGCTAATTAGGAAATCGTAGCATATTAGCAAGGAATTCCCAGGTGGCCTCCGAAGCTGGCTTTTCTTCCACAAGATAAGTACCAAAGTCTCGGCCACATTTCCACGCTTGGTTACTTTCCTTTCTAGGATGGCTGCAGGTTCTAACCCTTCTGTTTCTACAATTGCAGGTAGAGATGGAAGCGACTTGGGATGCTCTCCATGGAAGCGCTTCAGTTGAGATACGTAGAAGGTGGAATGGATTTCGGCCTCTGTTGGTAGATCTAATTTGTAAGATACCTTGCCCACTTTATCTAGTATCTTATATGGTCCGTAGAATTTTGCTGATAGCTTATGGGATTGTCATTTCTTGATGCTGTTCTGTCGATAAGGTTGCAATTTGAGTAGAACCCAATCCCTAATTTCGAATTCCCTGTCTGTCCTCCCCTTATCAGCTTGTTGCTTCATCCGGTGTTGAGCCTCCTTAGGTGAAATTTTAGTATCTCAATTCCTTCCTCCTTGTTTCTGAGCATATGGTCCACTATATCGTTACGTGAGTCCCTTGGTATATAGGGCAAATGTATAGGAGGTGGGTAGCCATAGATAATTTCAAACGGAGTTTGATTGGCACTAACATGGAAGTCAGTGTTGTACCACCACTCTGCCAATGCTAGGTACTGAGTCCATCTTTTTGGGGAATCTCCTGTCATACACCTTAAATAAGTTTCAAGGCATTTGTTCACGTTTTCTATTTGGCCATCTATTTGGGGGTGGTAGGCCGTGGATAGGGTAAGCCCCGGAAAATTTCAGTAAATAATTTCAAGATGAACTTCGAAAATAAACCCTAAAAATCACTCCAAATTAAAACCGAATTTCGATAAGTCCTAATTCACGAACGAATTCAGAAACTTCTTAATCTTGAGAAAATGAAAATCTTTAAACAATAAAATAAGAACTCAGTGGTCTTCAAATTCAAAACCACGTACGAAAAATCCATATTTAACTCCGACTTATAAAACGGGTAATAGAAAGCTCAAAACAAATATTAAAAAGCAAATAACGATTGACTTCGAAATAAAAACTCAATTCAAGAATTCCGAAAACATTAAGAGATATTAAATACTTACAAAAATAAAATTTAAAATAAATTTCTCAAATTAAATATGTTGTATAAACATAAATATCAGTTTCCAAATTGGCAAAGGTCTAAACCGGAAAATCACCCGGAAACCCTAACCGGAATACAATAGTGTAAGTCCGGCAATCTAGCGCCCCTAACCCTAGAGGCCGAGATAGTTTAAATATGTAGAATAGCTCAGTAATATGAGTTTGTTTAAATATATTGGTAAATTTTTGACCTATTTCGAACCGTTCGGATACAGACTTCGAAAAGCGTGTCCCGGGGCTCGAGATATCAAAAATATACCAATAGTACCGTTAGACTCGTAATTTCATAAGATTTTTAAATATATCAGTTATAATTTTTCGGGTTATAAAAGTTACAGTTATAACCTTTTATCGTATTTCATTATTACCGGTAATTGAATAGTCTTTTGCACTATTTATTTTTATTTCATTACAAAATTTTATTATTCTTATAAAGCCTTATATTTTTAGATAAATATTTTATATGTTATAGAAAATTTTGTTTTTCTAAAATTTAGACGTTTCGGGTCTTTACGGGATCAGATTCTGTTTAAGACCCGATACTAAATATAAATAAAATAATTTAATAATTGAAAAATATTTGAAAAATATTTTTATTTTCATAAAATAATTTTTTAGAATTTTTCGGGTTATAAAAATATTATTTATAGCCCATATTCGCCTATTTTGATCATACCGGTAACATATTTGTTAAAATACTAAAATAATTCAAATAATTATTTAATTTTAATTATGAAAAATCTGCTACAAATATTTTGAATAAATTTTCCAATTTTATTTTTTTTAATTTATTTTATTAAAAAAGTACTCTTACAACCCATCTTTTCAAGTACACCTTTCATACATCACTTCTTTTTCACTTCAATCTTTCTACACTTCATTATCAATTCTTGGCAGATTTTTTTGACTCCTTTTGGCTGCCTTTTGTCCTTTGAAACCCTCCAAAAATTAATTACAATAACTCTCTTTCAATACTTCTTCAAAAAGCTACACATACCATTAATTACATTACAATTTCAAGTCAAAAGCCAATCAAATTTCTCTCTCTCTCTCCCCTCTCTTTCACGTGAATCCTCCCAAATTTCTGCCCTTGCTTTATTTTTTTCTCATTCAATTAATTAACACACATTAAATGCACTCATTTTCTCTCTCTCTTTCATTTACACCTTCAAACCTTAACCATTCTTTACACTTTTCTCTCTCTTTTTCTCTCTTTCTTTTTCTTTCTCTTGTTCTTTCAAGAACAACAAGCTGCCCCCATTCCATTCTTGAGCTTCCACACTTCATTTTTAAAGATTTTCTAAGCAAATCTTTATCCCAAAGCTCCATAGGTGATATAGGTAAAGTATAATGAAGGTTTCATGCATCAAATGAACTTCCATAAGCTTAAAAGCTTAGGATGATGATGCCAAAAATGAAATCTTTCTCTTCTCCACTTTTATTACCTTGTATTTAATTATTTTCTTGTTTAAAGTTATTATATTTTGTAGATCTAACTTTTTATGGCTTTGATTTTTGTTTATGCCATAGATCTTGTTATTTAAGTTGTTATTTTTGTTATTCCTTATGATTTATGCATAGATCTAGCATTCACATGTCTATCTTAGTGATTCATGCATGTAAAACTAGTTTAGAAAACTAGATCTAAAGTTTTGAGTTCATAGATGCATTAGATCTTTGTTTATGTTCATGAACAACTTGCTATAGCTTGATGATGGTAGGAAAGTTGTAGGAAACTCAAGATCTATTTTATTTTCAACAAAAATCAATTTTGCAAATTCGGATGAAAATGGAACCATATTTAGAAAAGTGGTTTTTCAACTTCAAAATGTGTATTTTTCATTTAAAATGAAGGGCTTAGGGTATAGATACCATAAATGAAAGATTTTGATAAGTGAAGTTTAGATCCATGATGTTTATAGCTTATTACCATGCATTTGTTTTATGTTTATGTTCATATTAAGTATAGATCTTAGTTATGAACTCAAACAAAATTGTGAAATTCGTATTTTGGCAAGACCCACATTTAAAAACCACTTTCCAAGTGAAAATGTAATTTTTACTTAAGAAAATGAAGGCTTAATATATGTATATCATCAAGACTTCTTTTTACAAGAATCAAAAGTGATTTCCAAAAGTTATTTTCAAAATAAAAATTCTATTTTCGGATTTTGGCCAAAGCCTATTTTAAAAACATGTTTTCCAACTCAAAAATGAAGTTTTTATTTAAGAAATGGAAGGCTCATAAGATATGATATGTAAGGAATGGATTTTCATGAGCTTAGATAGATTTTATCAAAAGATATAACCAAAAATGAATTTTGTAAATTCGGATCCCAACTAAGACCAATTTTTAGAACCCATGTATCAACTCCAAAACTCATGTTTTATGTGAAAAATGAAGTATATAGGTAATAGATATCATTAAGCAATGATTTTTACAAGTTAAAATGAGTTTAGGCATGAGTAAGGTGTTAAACAAGTAATGGAATTAAAATGAAAAATTTTGAGTTAGTGATCAATTGTCAAATTCGTAATTTGAGATGATGCATAAGTAATCACTTAGTATTTGAGCTCAAATTGCAAGTTTTATATGTTAAATGAAGTCCTTAGACAATAGATATAGTAAAGCTTCAAATTTTAATGCATTAAACAAGTTTTTCCCAAATGAATCATTCAAAAAGTGGATTTTCTAAAATTCGGATTTTTGATAAATCATATTGGAAAACATATTTGCAAAGTGTAAAATGCAAATTTTTGTGTAAGAATGAAGTCCTTAGTAGTTATACTGGTTGAGCCTTAAATTTCTAAGTATCAAATGATTTTTACTTAAAGGAATCACTCAAAAACTAATTTTTGTAAAATTCGGATTTTGGAATCAACCCCACTTGAAAACATGTTTACAAAGTGCAAAATGGAAATTTTTATGTAGAAATGAAAGTCATAAGTAATAGATATAATGAAGACTCAATTTTAACAAAAATAATTATATTTTCTTAAGTAATAAATCCAAAAAAATGGAAATGATCAAAGTTAGAAAACTAGATTTTTCAAAAAGTAGTTATTTGAAGTCTTGTAAAATAAGAGTTATAAAATTTTCTTTTAGCAAAAATCATCAAGACCATGCATACATAACTCATTTCATGTCATTCATGTTAGGAAATCATTCATATTGCATGTATGGCTAATTTATATATAAAAACATTACAAACATTTACAAAACTATTTTTCGGAATGGAAACCGTTACTGATCTGATCCCTCTGTTCCGAGACCTAAATGTTTTCAAAACTTAAAAATAATATTAGAAATAGATAGATCTTTCGAAGTAGATAGAAATCGATATATAATTTGCGAGATTCCGAGTTAAAATGACCAAGTTATGGCCGTTTTAAGTTGGAATTCCCGCTTAGGACGAGAATTACGAATTTGATAGTTTGTATGAGATAGCTTGGACTAGTTAAGTGATGAAATACTTATTAGGGTATTTCTTCCTTTTAGGTGACCCCGATATCGACGATTCCCTACCACCGGATTACTTGTACTAAGAGACCGGTGATCCAATGGCCGAGTGAGTATTACTTCCGATTTCATTTATTGTATGTGATTGTAATAATAGTTGCACTAGGTATTTGGTAAAGATAAAATGGATATGCATGATGGGGACGAATGGGAAAGATGTATGCTTGTTGTTGATATGAGAAATGGAATGTAAGAATATCGAAGCCGAGTGATTAACTATTGCCTGTATAGATGAATTAGAATTGATTGTCTGCGATTATTGACTGATCACTTAAAAGAATTGGTATAATTGATTATTTGGAATTGAAGATGAAATTGAACTCATTCATACACGATGGGGATGGAGCATTAGCATTTGTCGGTTTATCGTTGTGCCTTAAACGATTTTATAGTTTATAGTTGTCCGTAAGCTGAAACGGTCTCGGTCGTACCGCAGGATTCGTTAATCTGCTAACCCGGGATGGAGGGCGCAAGTCCATCCACATATGATTTCCGGCAGGTCATATGTTTGTTGAATTCATGAGTTTGATGCATATCACTTGTCTGACTAATCACTTGATTGTATGATGTGTTATAAATGTAATCCTGGAAGTTTTCACTCACTAAGCTAGTGTAGCTTATACCCCTATAGTTGTTTAAATGAACAGGTTATCTCAAGAATGCAAAGTGGGGACTGAATTGGTTGGAGCCGGGTATGACTCCGGGGTTCCGGCAAGACATAAGAATGTTTGAAGTTATTAGCTAGGTTTTCCTATTTGCCTTGTAATAGTTTATGTAGTAGAATCTTTTGATGAATTGTAATTGAAGTTAATGAGTTGTATTTTGAAGAATAGTGAATTGAATTTCCTTTACATTGTTCTCAAGTTGTATCAACATAAAATGCATTACTCCGATGAGTCTCCTCCATGTGTTAGACGCCTTGTACATAGTATGGAAGCCTTCGCGTGACTGAGGTGGTCATTCTTAGGCTTTAATATTGTGTACGGCGGACTGCCACGTTTAGGGTACCCTTCGGGGCATGACAGATAGCTTAAGTTCGACCCCTTGTAACTTAAAGAATTCTTGCTAGAAATTGCTAATGAATATTGGGTCTCTATCGCTCACTATCCCTTCTGGCATGCCATGTAGCTTGTAGACATACTCTAAGGAAGAGCTGTGCTACCTTAGGAGCTGTGTAGGGGTATGAAGGCCAACAAAGTGTGCATACTTACTCAACCTATCCACTACCACCATGATGACCTCTAACCCATTTGACTTAGGCAGCCCCTCTATGAAGTCCATGCTGATTTCTACCCAGCAACCCTTAGGTATAGGTAGAGGTTGTAATAATCCTGGTGTAGCTACGTGCTCGTACTTATACCTCTGGCAAATTTGGCACTCCCTAACATACTGTCTACATCTTTCTCAAGTTTAGGCCAATAAAATACTGACCTCAGCTTCTTGTATGTGGCCTGAGCACCTGAGTGGCCTCCTAGGACTCCATCATGATACATGCTTAGTAGTTTCCTTCTCAGCTCTATAGAAGGTCCCACCACACACCTTCCTTTTCTCTCAAGACTCCTTGCTCATAAGTGAAATGTTTGCACATCTTCCCTGCCTGCAGTTGAGTCAACAGCTCAGCATACCCATCGGGCATATTCCAACTTTTCCTTAATTCTTCTACTAGTTCAGGAGTCGTAACCGTAGTGGTCAAGGAATTTAAGCTAGCATGAGTGCATCTGGAGAGGGCATCAGCAGCTACATTAGCCTTGCCACTCTTGTATTTGATCTCGTAGTCCATACCCAAGAGCTTGTAAGCCACTTATGCTGGCTGGTTGTGATCAACCTTTGTTCCAATAGGTGTTTCAAGCTTTGGTGATCAGTCTTGATTACAAAATGCCTACCCATCAGATAGTGCCTCCATCTTTCTACTGATAGTACAATAGCCAATAGCTCTTTTTCATACACTGATAAGGATTGCTGTCTAGGAGTCAAGGTCTTACTCAAATAAGCAATGGGTGGTGTTCCTGCATGAGGACACACCAATTCCTTCCCCACTTGCGTCAGTCTCCAATTCGAATTCCTTAGAGTAGTCGGGTAGTCTAAGGACTGGAGATTGCATTAAGGCTAGCTTAAGTTTCTCAAAGGCCACTTGAGCCTCCTCGCTCCATCCAAAGCTGTCCTTCTTTAGCATTGAGTAAGCGGCCTGGCTAGGATGCTATAACCTCTTATAAATCTCCTGTAGTAGCCTGTTAACCCAAGAACCCACGTAGTTGCTTCAAGGTTTTAGGCTTAGGCCACTGCTTAATTGCATCAATCTTCTTAGGGTCTGTTGCTACTCCTTCTCGGGTGATGATGTGGCCTAGATATTCTATCTATCCAGCACCGAAAACACACTTGGTTTTCTTGAGATAGAGAACTTCTTTTCTTAAAACTTCAAAGACAAGCTTTAAATGCTTCACATGTTCTTCCAGGTGTGAGCTGTACACCAAAATGTCATCAAAGAATACCAAAACGAACTTCCTTAAGTAAGGCCTAAAAATATGATTCATGAGGCCTTGGAAGGTTGATGGAGCATTGGTCAACCCGAAAGGCATCACTAAAAACTCATAGTGACCCTCATGAGTTTTAAATGCTGTTTTATACACATCCCCAGGATGCATACGTATTTGATGGTACCCTGACCTGAGATCCAATTTGTTGAAATAGGTAGCTCCATGCAATTCATCAAAGAGATCCTCAATGATAGGTATAGGGAACCTATCCTTCACAGTCTGCTGATTGAGATCTCTATAGTCAACACACATTCTCCAAGTATTATCCTTCTTTCTCACCAACACTACGGGGAAGCAAATGGACTGTTACTGTGCCTGATTACTCCACTGGCAAGTAATTCCCGTACCATCTCTTCCAGTACATTCTTTTGAATGGCTGAATGTCTATATGGTCTTAGGTTGACCACCTTAGACCCTTCTGTAGTGGAATCTTGTGATCATATGCTCTAGGGGGAGGTAGGTTCATTGGTTCCTCAAATAGGTCATAATAGTCTTCTAGCAAATCTATCAGCTGTGGATTTAATGCTGGTTTATAGCTGTCTTTTTCTTCCTGTTCACCACTTGGACACCCAGCATTGTACTTGCAACATCGGTTCATGGGTTATCAACCTGGAGAAGGCAGAGCTATCAATCATCACTAGTTGCTCTGTCTCCCCTGTCAATCTGTAAGCCTTCCCATTACATTCGAAACTCATAGTTAGTAGCTGAAAATTCCAACGAATGTTCCTAGGGTACTCAACCATGGTATTCCCAGTATCAAGTCATAGCCAGATAGTGGGAGTATGTGTACTTCAGCTACAAACTCCTGACCTTGCATTATCCACTCAAATTGGTTGATTTTGTGATGGCTAACCAATTTGACCCATCAGCCAAGGATACCTTCAGTGGTGAAGTGGCAGTCAAACAGCAGTTGAGTCCCTTAATCAATCCTTCATCCACAAAGTTGAGTGAACTTCCTGTATCAATTAGGACACTCAAACTTCGTTTCTTGTATGCACCCCTGAGTCTCATGCTGGTGGTGGTAGACTGGGTAGAATGCTGGATAGCATTGAGAGAAAGTTTGGCCAAGTCGGCCTCTACATCCACTGGCTCCACATCAGTTTCTTCCGCCTCTTCCACCTTTTCTCCTGCCTCAACCACTAACATATTCAATTTTTCTTACATCTATGTCCTGGTCCAAAAGCCTCATCACACCAGAAACATAATTTTTTCCTTCTTTTCTCCTCCAATTCTTCAGGGTGAGTCTTTTGGTTGATTTATTAAATGGCATGTGAAGGTTATTTCAATTTTGAGGGTTACTGTGGGTGGAGGTAGGGTTGTGTTTAGGTGAGTTCTGGATAGGGTAGTGCTTTAGGATAGATCGGGGCGGTTGTACTGTGGTGTGGTGTGGTTCACTTGGGGTGTATGAAGGTTTTTGGTTAGTTTGGAGGTTTTAAGGTGTTGTTTGGATGCTAACAGATTGGCTTCTTGTAGCTTTGCTAAAGCAACAGCTTGGAGGAGGGTTTGGGGTTGAAACATACGAATAGGGTATTGGATGGAGGGATGTAAGCCACTGATAAAGCAGCTGACAAGGTAGGGTTCTGGTAGTTTGAGTTGGGTAATGAGGTGCTCGAATTCTTCAAGGTATTCTTGAAGTTCCCCCTCTTGTTGCAGCTCCTTCAATTCCGCCATTGGATCCTCATATGCCCTTTCACCAAATCTAGCCTGCATCTCCTTCACCAATGTTTCCCAAGTAACCACCTGATTCGACCCTTGATTTTGTACATAAGAGTAGTACCACTTCAGGGCCTTTCCTTCAAAATACATGGCAACCACCCTCACCTTCCAATCTTCTGGAGTCAGGTCCATCTCAAAATATTGTTGCGCCTTATATAACCAGTCCTTAAGTTCATCCCCATCAAAAGTGGGAAATTCAATCTTAGGTGCTCTCGACCTCAGTGGATGTAGATTGTCAGTAACGTTCAAGGATTCTAACCTGGAGTTAGAACCGCTCGCTGGTTGCTTGCCCATTGAGCTCAATCCAGAAGTCAACACATTCTCCGCTTGGTGAGTTCTCAATTCTGTCAATGCAAGATTCTGTTGATCCATCACTCCTTGCATTCTCAGCAAGGTCTCATGGAGTGAATTGAAAGTGCTCTCTGTTTGTTCTTTTACATATGCTTTCACCAGCTTCAGGGTTTCTTCGGCATGCTCCTTCATGGCTGCTCGGACTGCTTCTTCTATTTTCTTGGCCTCACGCGTCTCCATTTCCAGGAAGGAAGGCTCTGATACCACTTGGAACGGGGTAAACAATTCAGCTCAAAATTGAGGGTAATACTGAGCTCGAATGCAAGCTAAGTAATTGATGTAACCAAATTGTTGTAAGCTCGAATACAAGCTCAGGTTAAAGGAATTTGTAAACTGTTTCATTCATAATCTGTATTCATCAAATTACATGCTTATATGGACGTTTTTGCTCTACAGAATATTCCCCAAATCCACCCATGTGCTATGACAGGTTGGCTTAACAGAATAATGGGAAATTTACCTTACTCTAACTAATTCTAACAGAATGTAAAATTGTTTGTTGTAACTAATCGGAAATACAAATACATTTAGAAAGTTTAAGCTTAGGAAAAGTTATGGATAGTTAGAGCCCACTTAGGCCTACCCATAAACTTCTCGGCCCAAGCCCCTTCTCACAGCCCAGCCTCCTTAACTCTGTTTTTCCCTTCTTCCTTCTTCAGTTTCCACTTCTCTCTTCTGTCTTGTCGTCCTCTTCTGTCATGTCTCCTTCATAACCCCAAAACAACCCTAAGTCACATTAAACCCGTTACACAATAAAAGCTACGAACAGCGGACATTCGATTGTTTTTCAAATCAAATTAAAAAAAAAAAAAAAAAGTCGCCCAATTTATGTGGATGGAATCCGCATCTATATGCATTCGTAAAGCTAGGTGCTGTTTGCACATGTTTCATGAATTGATTTGTTTCACGCGAGTTTGAAAAAGGTAAAGGATCAGATTGTGTGGTCATGAATTGCATTCGTATTTGTTGGTGCGTCAGTTTTGAATGAAAAACAGATTTGGATCTATTTGTGCATTTGATATTAGACGACTGATATTGGATATAATAATAATAAAAATGAAAGATAATGCGGATCAAATCTAGTATGAAGTTTTCTGAACTACATCCACACGTCTGGAATGGATTTATTTTTCGCATCTGTTTGGAATAGTAGGTCATGAATTGTGCATCAGATATTGGATCTGATTTTTTTGCATATTGGATTTGTTCACGCCTGTTTTGTGAAAATTTGGTCTGTCATGCACGCATTTGTGTCTGAATTGCAAGTCCATTGTTGGTGCATCTATTTTGGATATTTTTCGTCTAATTTAAATTTTTAAAAAATGTGTATATTCTTGGGGTTTTTTAATAGATATGATATGGTTAAATTGTTGAACAAATCTGGGTTATTTAAAACAAATTGTTGAACATCTTTTGGGTTTTAAGAAAGAATCTCATGGAAGTTTCGGAAAAAAATTTAAAGGGTTTTGAAAAGGGAATTTTAATTTTTCAAAAGGATTTCCTTTGCCCAGATCTTCTATTTCGTTTAGGGGACTCTGTCCCCTTGACCTCTGTAAAGTGAATGTCTTAACTCCACAAGCACTAATTAATAAATCTTAACATAAAATGCACTTTTGAAGTGTTTTGAGTTATATGTATAACTCGTGTATATGTTATGTTATGAGTATGGTGTATAGCATGGCGCTAAAACCTATGTGATTGTCAGGTTCTATTCCTTTGTTTTATGGGTTGTAATTTCATAAATACGACCTGCGTGTCGTTTTATTTTATTATAATTTATTTTCTACAATTAGTTGTAGGACATTTTATATCTTTTATTATTGTAATGAAGACATAGAGATGTTATGAAGACCCTTCATGATCCATGATGATGGAGAATCAAGGATCATAAAAAAAAAAATACAATAATATTTACAACTCAAGACCATAAAGATGGTTTTCACCTTAGGATTGGACACTTTTTCTTTATTCTGTGAGCTTGATATATCATGAGATGATGTATGTGTATGTATGTGATACCATATTTACCATCATGTATGCTTGTATATCCATTATATATGATGATAAATAGAATATCAATAATTAAAATCCCTTAATAAATTTTAAGTTAAATGCCACCCATGATTAAACACACGTCAAGACTTTGATCACTATAATGTAGGTTCTACAAAAGCAGGGTACATTAGGTTATCTTAGTAAGGCAGGATGGGTAATGGTGCTACTCATATGTTTAATATGGTTCGACTTAATTAGGCTATCAAAACGGTTTTAGGCCTAAAGCGTTAGATGGGATTGGAACATGCCATGACATATGATGTGAAAAATTTCATAAAATATCTAAGAGTTACATGCGATGTAATTAGTAAGGAGTTACCTACCTAAATAACTTAACTTTAAGCGTCATGCCAAAGCTAACTTAGAGTTAAGTGAAATATGGATCTTAGCCCACTAGAATGCAATAATTAAATGCAACAACATTAATAATGAGGGTTATTGATTTAGTGGGAGTTTTAATTTATTAAAATAAACTTTGCATAAGTAATTATAGATCAATGGCTACAAAAACACTTTAAATTATCATTACAATCTATCCTTGAAAAGGACAAGTTGATTGGAACCAATTTTCTCGACTGGTTCAAAAACTTGAGAATTGTTCTCAAGCAAGAAAAGAAGCTACATGCCCTAGATGAGCTTATCTCTCAAGAGCCTCTAGCTAAGACTTCAAGAACTCAAAAGGATGATTATAAGAGGCATTCTGATGATTATCTTGATATAGGATGCCTAATGCTTGCTACCATGAGTCCAGAACTTCAGAAGGGTCTAGAAAACATGGAAGCCTATGAGATGATTGTCCATCATAAGGAAATGTTTCAACAGCAGGCAAACAAGAATGGTATGAGATTGCCCAAGCCCTACAGTCTTGCAAGTTAGCTGAAGGAGGATTAGTGAGTATCCATGTCCTAAAGACAAAGGGTTATATTGATCATTGTGAAAGGCTTGGATTTCCTATAAGCCAAAAGTTTTCTATTGATTTGATCCTAAATTCATTACCAAATAGTTATGACCAGTTTGTCGTGAACTATAATATGAATAACATGGACAAATCAATTTTTGAATTGCATTCGATATTAAAACTGTTGAGGCTAATATCAAAAATTAGAAGCCTAGTAATGTTTTGATAGTTCAGAATGGGAAGGGCATGAAGAAGAGAGGTAAGGGAAATGCTAAGGCTATGAAAAGGTCAAAGCCTCAGCCTAAACCAAAGGCAACGCCTCCTAAGGAAGGAGTTTGTTTCCACTATAGTGAGCTAGGTCACTGGAAGAGGAACTACAAACTTTACTTGGAAGATCTGAAATAAAAAAAAAAAAAAAAGGAAGAGTAGTCAGACTACTGCTTCAGGTATCTATGTTATAGAGATTTAAAGAAGGGCAAAGTCAACCTACGAATTGGAAATGGAGCAAAAGTTGTTGCCCTAACTGTAGGAACTTATGAATTGATTTTGCCCAATAGGCTTTTGTTAGTGTTGAACAATTGCTCTTATGTTCCTGCTTTCAGTAGAAATATTATTTATGTTTCATGTTTAGACAATGAAGGTTTCACGTTTATTATTGAGAATAATAAATGTTCCATTTAAAATAAAGACATGTATTATGCAAATGCAGATTTACATGATGGTCTTTATGTTCTAAATCTAAAACCAAATAATGGATCAATCTATAACATAAATACTAAGAGACTTAAATCCAATGATTTAAATATGACCTACCTATGGCATTGTCATCTTTGTCATATAAATGAGAAACGCATGTCAAAACTCCATAAAGATGGATTTTTAGATTCATTTGTTTTTAAATCATTTGAAATATGCAAATCTTATTTATTAGGCAAGATGACCAAAGATTCTTTTACTAGGGATAGTGAAAGGGCAATTGATTTATTAGACCTTAACACATATTGATGTATGAGGTCCATTAACCGTTGCTGCTAGAGGAGGTCACCAGTACTTCATCATATTTACTAATGATTTCAGTAGATATGGATATGCCTTTTTAATGAGACAAAAATCTGAATCATTTGAAATGTTCAAAGTTTTTCAAATGAAGTACAAAACTAGCTTGGCAAAACAATCAAAATACTTCGATCAGATCGATGTGGTGAATATGTAAGCCAAGAATTTAAGGACCATCTTAGAAATTGTGGAATAATTTCACAATAAACTCCACCCAAAACACCACAATAGGATGGTGTATATGAAAGGAGGAATAGAGCCTTATTAAATATGGTTCGATCTATGATGAGTCAAATAGATCTTCCATCATCCTTTTGGGGCTATGCCCTAAAGATAGTTGCATTTAGGTTAAATTGTGTTTCTTCTAAGGCGGTTGAAAAGACATCATATGAGATATGGACTGAAAAAGGCCTAGTCTGTCTTTCCTTAAGATTTGGGGTTGTGAGGCTTATGTGAGACGTCAAGCCTTAGACAAATTAGGACCTAAGTCAGGTAAATACTTTTTATGGGGTATCCAAAAGAAACCAAAAGTTATTATTTTGTAATCCCTCTGAGAACAAAGTGTTTGTTGCTTGAAATGGTATCTTTTAAAGAAAAAGAGTTTATCTCTAAAAGAACCAGTGGGAGTAAAATATATCTCGAAGTGGTCTGAGATCCATAAAATAGTCTTGCACTGCTAATGGAAAGTCAACAAGATATATAGTTAGTTGTTGACCCTCCACAGGTAACAAAAGGCCCATATAGGTCTGATAGAGTGCGACATCAACTTGAGAGATATGAATTTCTCATTACAGATAGTCGCGATGTGCTACTTATGGATCAAAATGAGCTCACTACCTATCAAGAGGCCATGTTGGGTCCAGATTCCGAGAAATGGCTAGAAGCCATGAAATCTAAAATGCAATCCACGTATGATAATCAAGTATGGACTTTGATTGATCCACCTAAAAGGTACAAAGACCATTGGGTGCAAATGGGTTTTTCAAGAAGAAAAAGACATGGATGGCAATGTGCATACCTTTAATGCATGATTAGTGGCGAAGGGTTTCAAACAAACACATAGTATAGACTATGATGAAACTTTATCGCTAATTACTATGCTTAAATCCATCAGGATTCTAATTGCCATTGTTGCGTATTATGATTACGAGATTTGGCAAATGGATGTTAGAACAGCGTTTCTTAATGGAAAACCTACTTAAGGATGTGAACATGACACAACCTAGAGATTTGTTCATCTTGAGGATTTTGTGAAGGTTTGCAAGCTTCAAAGATCCCTTTATGGACTGAAGCAACCATCTCGAAGTTGGAACCTTTGTTTTGATGAAGCAATCAAAGAGTCTGATTTCATCAAGAACGAAGATGAACCTTGTGTTGACAAGAAAATTAGTGGGAGTGCAGTAGTCTTTCTAGTGCTATATGTACATGACATATTACTCATTAGGAACAACATTCTTACCTTACAGAATGTCAAGTCTTGGATAAGAAAAATGTTTTTCAATGAGAGACTTAGGTGAGACTACCTATATTGTAGGAATTAAGATCTATAGGAATAGATCTAGAAAGCTCATTGGCCTAAGTCAGAGTGTGTATATAGACAAAGTACTGAATAGGTTCGGTATGCAAGATTTCAAAAGGGGATTCTTGCCCATGTCACATGATATAAATCTGAGCAAGACTCAATGTTCAATGACAAATGATGAGCGAGATCACATGAGTAAGATTCCTTATGCTTCGGCTATTGGATCAATCATGTATGCCATGTTGTACACTCGACCAGATATGTCATATGCATTAAGCATAATCAGTAGATACCAATTAGATCCCATGAATCTCATTGAATAGCAGTCAAGAATATTCTTAGGTACTTAAGAAGAACTAAAGATGCATTCTTGATAGATGGAGGATTGGAAGACGAGCTAGTTGTAAATAGTTACACGGATGCTAGTTTCCAATCTGACAAGGATGATTTTATATTACAATTACTGGATATTGTCATTCATAAACATTTTTATTATATTGTTTGCATGTTTACTTTATAATAGGATCTGTGAATAATTTAATTATTCTAAATATCCCTAGATGCTCATTATTGTGGGAACAATAATGAATTAAATCTAGTATGAGGTTTGATTGATAATCATGGGATGTTTATTTGTATGGAGATACAAATCAAACTCATAGATACATGTTGGAGAACTATGTACTGGACTGACCCGATATGAGATCACTACATGGATTTAGGTCATAAGTGATTCTCAAAATAACAATGTCATCATATCCTTAGACCTAAAATCACCATGGATTCTAACATGAGGAATATTGTGTTTTAATTCAATCAAACGTTATCTTTAATCGGATAATTATAAAGGTTGAGATTGGGCATAATGTAAATCATGTAGAGAAAGTTGAGTGATTGAGATCGGATTTGTCTCTCTCGTTGTGAGAGCGATATCTCTGGGCCCCTCAATGAGTGGGACTGAGAAATGTATGGTCGTGCTCAAATGAATTGATAATGTGATCAATTTCATTTTTTTTATCAGTTCACTTAGAAATCAAGAAATGATAAGATTGAATGATATAAGGATGACA
Organism: Combretum micranthum; assembly: GCA_024138025.1. NCBI lineage: Eukaryota > Viridiplantae > Streptophyta > Magnoliopsida > Myrtales > Combretaceae > Combretum > Combretum micranthum. The sequence continues at coordinate 19,419 of JAMXBD010003317.1, forward strand.
CTACCCATGCCTTATGTTCAATTTAGATATCATGTGACGAAAGTATAATGACATAAGTTATAGAACAGGTAAAATCGAATCACCGATCTTCATTTGATTTGGGTAAACATAATATTTTGCTAGAGGCCGCTTATGTTTTGTTCATTGAAAAACGGATTTTAAGTTAACTGCCAATATCAAATGAACCTACAAGGGCATACACAAAAGAATAAGCAAAAAGGGATCATGGATTTTAGATATATGTGTGATTTGTCCTAGTGCAAGTGGGAGATTGTTAGTGATTGTGCCCTTGGCTAATTACTAAGTATTGTTATTTCATGAGGCCAATCACCAATTAGTGATTTAATTTTAAAAATCCCATGGGAAGAATAAACAAATTATTATTATGAATAATAATTTACTATCACTAACAACCCTAATAAGATTAGGGCATTATTGTCAGTGCAAAATACTGACATAATATAAATAGGTGTGATACCATCTCATTAAGGTTAAGACTTTTAATGTCACATTTGACGGCAAAGAAATTCTGTAACCCTAAAATAGAAACACAAGAAAACATGATTCTTCTCAAATAATCTAGAAGCGTTCTAGATTGTGCTAACACAAAGGGGATTCCTTTTGAAGATTGCTCGTTCATGTGGATACCATAGAGGGTATTGTGATTTCGCGGTACCTACAGATCCGATCTACAAATTGATTTCAAGTTTTAAAGGTATTAAATCAAACTATTGGTTTTTGCTTTAATCTAATCAATATACATGAATACTGGGTTAAGGTTTTTCTTTTGAATTCCGCTGCGAAAGATTTGATCTTTATATTTTGAAACCCTTTGGAAACCCAACAATAGTGTGCGGTCCCATGATTGCCATCTATGCGGTCAGAACATGGACAATGAAGAGCTTCATCTTAAAAATCATGAGACAACATGTTCATTAGATGAATGAGTGGAGCACAAGACAACTAAGAGTGCCCACTCTTACAATCATAAAATTTGTCAAACATCATAAGAATTGTTGATTTGTTAATATTTAGTTCTTTTTACGTACATTCAAGTAAGGTGACACAAATGATAAGCACATTATTCGAATCATCGGGAGCATAAAGGCTATCAAGACTAGCAAGGTCATCAAATCTATCAAAATTATCAAGATCATGAAGATTATGAAGATTATCAATGTTACCAATAGTATCAAAATTAAATGGATATCAAGACTATCAAGAATATCAAAATTGTCATTGAGTATCAAGATTACCGAGATTTTATTTGATATAAAAAGAATATCAAAATTGTCAAGGTACCAAGACTATCAAGGTATTGAAATTTAACATTGGATTCAAGTTACCATAATCATTAAGATTTTTTCTGACAACATCAAAAAAAAAAAAAAAAAAAAAAAAGAACACCTGTGTCAAGTTATGTTCCAAAAATCGCCTACGGGTAGTTTGCCACTAGTGGAAGCTTCGAAGATTCTGATCTGCAAGAAAAGATGACTTGTTGAGAAAAAAAAAAAAAAGAGAAAAAAATTGAAAGCGTCTGTTCATAGTGGTTCACGAGGTACGGAAGACATAAGGCGCCTACAGATTCGTAAGGTGTCGTTCTTTTTCAAGACTATTAAAAAAATAAATAATAAAAAGCATATACTGTGGGATGAAGGGTTGATTTGATATGAAACATGCAAGATGAAGACCTAAAAAAAAAAAACAAATGGTGCGGCTCATGATTTTGGAAAGCACATTCCTTTGGCTAGAAGCGAGTCAAATGCCTTGGTTTTTGCTTGGCTTTTGTTCAAGACGAGACATCTATTGTCTTGTAGATTTTGGATTTATAGTTCCAAAGATTTGAATGGCAGTTTTGAAGGGGAGATACTGATCATGCAATGAAAAAGGATGTGGCAAATATGAAGCTCATTGTATTTTTTTGTATGACGATGAAATTATGTAGAAATTGAGATATGGCAGTGTTCCAAAAGATTCAAATATATATAAGAGATGGAAACAGAAGTGAGATCTTGTGCCTCATGAATAATTGGAATGTTGGAAGCTTTAGCCCACGTACGATGTGCACGGTTGGTTCATGAGATGTTAAACCAACAAAATATAAGTCGGTATTTGAAATGCGGATGTTGTGATCTCAATCAGTATCCGGATTCGTGAAAAGGATGATGCCAATACTAAAGCATACAAGGACAAAGATATTATGTTGATATACTGGGGAATTTAAAATCTTTAATTATTCCAACTTTCCGAGATGTTGGACTTCTTCTAAAGATTTCCCCGTAACTGGTCATGATATTTTTTCCGTTGGATAAGGATGCTTCTTAACTAAATGAAGGAATAGCTAAGGGCAGATATAACTTTTGTGTCTCGGATTTGAAATATGCTCGACGGGACTCAGAATGCGATGGAGTGTAGCACGTTAAAATCTTACTACATGCAGACATAAAATAAAAGGAAAAAAAAAAAGGGAAAAAGGAAAGAAAAGAAAAGAAAAGGAGGAAAAAAAAAAAAACTCACCTCGGAAACCAGCATGACCAATCTTAAATTGGGACTGATCACATCTGTGAGTATTGTGATAATGAGTTAGCAACTCTAATGAGAATGAGACGGAACAAGATGGAGCAATGTGATGCTGGATTTATTAATTGGATTTATGTTGAAGATACGAGGATGGGATTAAAAGGATATGAGATAATATCATGGTATGTTGTAATATTAATTTAGGGTGTGTGATATTGATTTGGAAAGAAGAAGATATGTTTTGTAATATTCATCACAAGAAAACTGAACTTTAGAGATAAAAATTTTATTTTCAAATGTAAAATTTTATGGCAAAAACATCATCGCGGATTTTATTTGTAAAATTATAATTGTATTTTTTAATTTCTGTCGCAGATTTTCTATTTATAAAGGCTCATTTTCTTGTAGTGATTGATTTGGAAAGGAGAAAATATATTGTGATATTAATTTAGAAAGATTCATATTTGTGTTGTTGTGATCGTCTCTCAAATTATAGAATAAAAAAGGAAATTTTTTAATTGATCGAAGGGAGATACAAGGCTGTTGGGAGAAGATTCATGATCTTGTTTTTTATGGATGATGGTTTATATGAGGAAAGGAAAATATTATTAAGGAAAGTACAAACTTGTGAGTCTCATTGTCATGGCGACATTATTTGTGATACTAATATATTATTGGAACATATGATTTGATTTGAACATAGCATCTTGATAAGAAACAAAGGACAATTCATAAGGTATCCATATTGACTTTATATTTCAAGATTACAAGTAGGTCATCTTGATGATCATTTTCTATGGAGCACTGGGTACATGACGTCTGTTTGCCATTAAGAAAAAGTTGTTCTACAATTTCCTTGCCTTTTTTTTTTTTTTTTTTTGGCTATATAACTATTATGAAAAGGCCAAATGAGTATGTAAAGAGTTATATTCCCAATATGGATGTCAAATGACTTCATAGGGGGCAAGATCATTCAAAGAAATATAAGACCATGCATGCAATTGGAATGGTGCTGCGAGCTCTCGCACCACAATACAATTATATGTAATAAAGCAAGTTGCAGCACCAACGCTTGACTTTTACTTATTGACTCAATCATGATAAGTGGAGTCTTTAACTCTATGAAAGCACTTGTCAACATCATCCACTGAGTATTAATCAAGTTGTACTTAAATGCAAGCAATACCTAAAATACTTGTCCTCTGTCAAAAAAATTTTTGTTAGGGGGAAAAATATAAATAGGCTTAATAAAATATAAATATTATTATTTATATTTACGCTTGACTTACGGGTTAGGTGGCAGAGCCTAGTGAGTTCGGCTCTTTTAATTGGGATGATTAAGGGAGTTTTCACATGGTGAGATTGGAGTAGGGCCCACTGGACTGGTCTATCCGTCTTTCAACCTTTCTCATTCTGGCTCATGCACTAAAAAGGATTCATCTTGGTCATCGACTGTCGATGTGATCCAATGGATGGCTTTGATGGCCAAGTTCTATAAATATCCTAAGTCCCTCCTCATTCAATAGGAAGAAATTAGATAGAAACATGGAGGTGTTGTTGAAATTCTGTCTCAAGGGATCTAACACTTGTTCATTACTACTTATGTGGTTTGATGCTTGATAACTCCTTCACCTATCACAAGTGCATTTGAGACTATTGAGATTCCTTACTCCTCCTCCCCATTCTACTTCTTTCTTGATCATTCTTGACGTATTATTGTGTGTCGTTTCTCACGGTTCACGTGTAGAGCGATACTCATACAGCGTACATATGACTACTCTGTTTGAATCTATACATCTATATAGATATACACATCTTTGATCTTATAAAGTTTTTGTTTCATTTTTCTTTTCCATTTGTTTATTTGTAATTAGTGTATCCATTAACATAGTGAATTTTGGCAATTTAATCTGTTAACTTGTATTCATGTATTTTTTTACAGACTTTTTATTACATTTTTCTTTTTCTTTTCTATTTATTTGTAATTGGCATATTCATCAACTTAGTGGTCTTTGAAAATTTTTTAAAAAGGCAATATGGACCTAAAAAACAACCTCATGCAATTTATTATGAAATGCTATTGCATAATATTACAAGCTATTAGGTGTACTTTATAAAATAAACAATAGTGGAAAATCTATTACATTGTTTTTGCCCAGTATAGGAGGATCCTACAACATATAAAAACAAATTAAACATTTTTTTCTAAAAATTAAAATAAATCAATTTAAATAATTTTGACCATGTGTTGGATTAAAAAAAATATAATATTTTATGGTGTGAATATTAAGAAACTACATTGGGTTGATACATTATGCACAATACAAGTTGTATCCTTTAGTGAAATGAAGATGATGCAAACTACTATCTTAAGAAGCTTTCAAGGTGACTAAACCAAGAGATTAGGGTGTATCATCATTTAATAAATGATTTATTGGGGTAGAAAAATAAATTGGACAAGTAAATTAAATGAAACCAAACATGAATAGGACTATAATATACACATATATATGCCATTTTGATTTTAAAACATCCTAATTTAAACATATAATCTAATATATGATTGTCGGTGAGCTTGCAATCTAATAGTACTAACACTGGGTTCCTAATGGAAAGAATAAGATCAAATACTCCTTAAGGTTGATTAGTCACTAGTAACTGTAAGCTCCTAAATTTTTTGGTACTTTTAGAAAATAATCCTAGAGTTAAATATCGAAACCGAAACCCTGAAACTGACTCAAGGTAAAACTAAACTCTAAAAACTCTAAATAAGATCAAATACAAAATTTATGTGATCTTAAAAAAAAAAAAGAGCACTTTCAAAAATAAAATGAAAATCCAATAATCATTTGACTTAAAATCATTATGCAGAACTATTCACCTATCTGATCTCTAGCACATAAGTTGAGACAGTGTTTCCAAATAGTATTTAATGGCAAATTTATGTAACCTTAGATCATTTGGTGATTTTTAGAATAAGAAAATTTAAAATTAATAACAAAAGTCAAACCGAGTCAACATATAACACTAAAACTTTAGACCCCATTAAATAATCTCGAGAACTATAAAATATTAAATAAATCATAAAAATAGAGTAAACTTAAAATATGAACCAAATATACAATATAAACATAGACATCTAGATTTTATAATCTTACAAGTAAATCTAAAAGCCAGAATTGAAACCGAAACCCTTAAGGCTAACCTAGGCCAGCATTATGATATAGAGAATTTAGATTTGGCAAGACCGCGTTAGAGACCCTATAATAGTAAAAATGAGCTAACGTTAAATTATAGTCTAAAATAATGTATAACCTAAAATCATCAAGTTTGACAAAAATTCACTCATTTCGAACCTGAGCACGATCAGTTTTTAAAAATAGGGTCATGGCACAAAAACAATAAAAATATTCCAAAAATTAACCTAAACTCGTAATAAGAAAAGAAATCGTAAAATATCAGTTACAAAATTTTCTGCTTCTAAAAATGTCAGATACAGCCTATTTATGCATATTTTTCTTACTATCGGTAATTTATTTGTCTTATTTACTATTTAATTACTATTCACTACTATTCATTATTATTCATCTATATCTATTTTTTTGACAACTTATTTCTTATAACCTATGAACCTATTTTTTACATTTTTTTTTCGAATATTACTTTTTACTTAACTTCTCTTACACTTTACTTACTTTTTATACTAAAATTATTTTTTTTATCACTCTCTTTCTCTCTTCCCTCTAATGATAGCCACCTTCCTCTCTCTTCCCTACAATTTATTTTCTTTTTTTATTTATTTTAATTACATCTAATTTTCACTTTAAAACTCTATATATACAACCTTCCTTTATTCTTTACACACACTTCTCAAACACTAACAAACTCTTGAATTTCTCCACAAATCGTCGCTCTTGTCTCTTCAAACCGTAAGTTTCATCTCCCCTTCCCAAAGTGATTTTTACAAATTTTACTCTTCATCCATCTTCTATCTACCATCTCCATCTTCGTCCATCTTAGGTAAAACACCTAAACAATCTCCTTAGTTCATGTAACATAACATGAACATCATATATATTATGATTTCAACAAATCTCCATAAAGCTTAGGTTAGAGAATGAAATCATAGAAACATGAACATCATATATATTATGATTTCAACAAATCTCCATAAAGCTTACGTTAGAGAATGAAATCATAGAAACAACATCACGTTCATGTATTGCTTAACTCCATGTTCATATTCATGCTTCTAATATAACTCTTTATGCGTTATTATGTATAAGTACATATATATAATTTTAGAGCATAAAGTTCACTATTCTCACATTTTATTTATGCTTTTATTTCCTTACTTATTTATTTATGCCTCATACAAATAAATAAGACTACTTAACTTCTAGTCTTAGACTTGTACTCTATCAAGTCAAAACATATATGAGACTTGTCCATTCTAAGTCTCGGGAGCCTTGAAAATAATTTAAGACTCTATATTCTTTTCTTATTCACTTATTATGTTTATTAAATGAGACTGAGAATATTTAAGTCTCGAGAAGCCTTTTTAAAGTCTAAGAACCCCACAATTGTTTTCTTGCTATTTTCGTTTTATTTATGAGATTGATATTCTTTCAAGTCTTAAAAAGCCTTGATAAAATCTAAGACTTTCATGTTTTCTTTATTTATGCTTTTCTTATTTTCCATGGTGGTTGGAATTTATTCAAGTCCTGGGAAGTCCAAATATTAAGCTAAGACATCAATATCTTTATATTCTCTATATTTGCTTATTTGATTTTCTATCATTTATTCCTACATAAGCTTACGCCAACAAATTATTTCTTATTATAATTACTAGATTCATATGCATGCATGGTCATAAAGCGATGTCGTTGTCTTAATAAAAAATTTAAAATGAAAATAAATTATTTCTTATCTCATAAAAGAAGGAATTTATTTCAACACTTAGAAAAGACTATCATAAAAGTAGCTACTTAGCTAAATCTTTTGAAATCTCTGAATGAGTCATCTAAGAATACAAACATTGATGATTTTTTTTATGCAACGGTTTTTAAAAATTTAAATATTGATAATTCTTTGTTATGCTTAGGAAATCTTTTCATTAAGAATTTAAAAGGAAACACCCAAGTATATATGTTTTTTCAAATTACTAAAATGAATTTCTCAAACATAAATGTTGATAATTCTTTGTTATGAAAAATTTTCAAAAAATCTTATTTACAATACATGAACAAATCTTCTTATTAAAAATATGAATTTAAAACAATTCATTTACCTAAATTTTCGCATATGCCAAAAGTTAAAGTCTTTTAAATATGATACCACTTAGAATGACTTTTCTTCACAAACACATGAAGATTCGTGTTTTGGAAAATAATTAGTTAAAAGAAGTTTAATATGAAGATGAAATATTCATGGACTCAAAATAAACAATTTTCTTTAATTAAGTTTCATATTTTCAAAATATAAGAATTTAAAATTTTATTTAAGAACCAAACTTAAGGAAATTTCAAGGTGGAATACACTTAAAGTTTTATGTCACAAATAAGTAAAGCTATATCTTATAGGATAATTGTCAAAGTAAAATTTTTGAACAAATAAGACACTTGAGATTTCAAAAATACATATATTGAACTATGATTTTTTTTTTTATTCTCATAGTTACAAAATAACAAATTTAATCACAAGTCAAAGGATGATTTTTCATAAAATTCAACACTTCACAAAGATTGTTTACAAAATTTTACTTTTAAGACAACATCACTAGGATCATACATATAAAATGAGTTATTGCCAATACTAAATGATTTTCAAAGGTAGAAATATTTATATGTTTACTATAACATGTCTAAGTAAAGTAAAACTTTAGAAAATGCAAGAATTAAGGATTGAAAATTGTAGGACAAATATGTACCTTCCTTTTTCGAGACCTTAATGGCTTTAAATGTTAACAAATAACCTTAAAAATAGATACATCTTTTCGAGTAGTTAAAATGACTACTAATTTTGCAAAATTCCGAGTTAAAATTAGCAAATTATGACCATTTTAAGTTAGAACTTTCGTGACTAAGAAAAATGACACGAATAAAATAAATAAAGTTAGAAATTTATGTCGTTATTCTATGAAATACTTATTTTGGGTATTTCTTTTGTCTAGGTAACGAGGAATACGAGACCCCTTTACTCGGGGATTATTTCAACTAAGTCGATTACGATGGACAAGTGAGTTTTCCCTCATAATTTCATTACCTTACTTATACTTGTAGATAGTTGTGCTAGATTTATAAGTACAAGATAAAATGAACATGTATGTGGTTATAGGTACTTATTTATATGCTTCTATTAATATGTGATAAGGGATGCCAAGCATATCAAAACCAACGATTGATTGTTTAAGTATATTGTCAATATTACATAGTACTTATGTGTATGATATTTGTTTGATCACCATTAAGTATACTTTAATTTTACTCAGCTTTAATATAAACTAAATGGGCATGTATTGCATTTGTCAAGTTAATGTTGACAGCTGCTACTCCTACATAAAGAATTGAAAGGGTCTGAAGCCAAGCTCATTCGTACCATCAGAAAAGCCTGTGGCCATGCTCATTGTTAGGAAACTAAGGTGTACCGATGATACAGTCTAGGATAAGTTACGTCAATCGATCGCTATGAGCAAAGTGTTCGAGGACTAGTAGTAAAGATCGTGTAGACCTTCTATTCCCATTTTCCTAAACCTCAATGTGGAGGGTGTAAATACGTTCTATGTATGGTTTCCGCATACTCATATTAATTGTTTGTAACATGTGATTGTTGCATAGCATGCATAGTATATGCATGAAAATTAATAAACTTGTATATACTTACGGTACGAATAAAGGAAATATCTCACTCAGCACATTGTAAGCCTATACCCTCATAGATCTCTGTTGAAATAGGTATACTTGAGACTCCATTTATGGAACGAGATATTAAGGAAATCACTGTGGACTCTCGAGCCTTTTTGGAAGAATTGGGAGCATAGGATGAACTTTAATTTATGAAAGTTTCTTTATGAATAATATATGATATGGTTTTATTTTTGGAGACTATTAGAAAACACTGATTTTATAATCACCTAAATTTAGACAACTCAAAAATAGTAGTCATTTAGGGAATAATATAAAATTTTGAAGAAGCTTTAAGAAATGTCACGGAAAGCACTTCTAATTTTTCGCAATCTAATAATAAAATATAAATAAATTAATGATCGTTTAAAAAAATGAATGATGATAATAATAATTTGAATTATTATATTTAATATAAAAAAAGATTCAACTAAGTGATGGTAATAATTAAAGTTATAAAATAAAACATTCTGGATAATTAAAGAAATAAATGATGAGTAAATAAATAATTATAAAGGAATGGCACTAAATCTAAATAACTTAATTCTTAAAATATTTCATAAAAGCAAAGATTACAAATCTATATAATGAGAAAGAATAAAACAAGTTAAGCACATAATACATGTAATAAATAACTTTGAAATATGAAAATAATTATAAAATAACACTAAATTTTAATATGCTTTAAATAATGGAAAACAACAAGAAATATCAAATGGACCTAATAATCAATACATAAATATAATATATAAACTCAATAAATAATATATAATTAAATAATTCAAAATTATAATGGAAGTGAAACAATATCAAATTTCAATCCAAATTAATTAGAATAATGCAATGAAATCATAAGTACAAGAATAAACCTTAAAAAGATCAAGAGCTTCTTGATTTATAAAATTTAAAGTTAATATATAATATCAACTACTAATAGATGATTAATATGAAAGTTTGTTTAGAATGTAATTTAATAATTGAGTTGAGATAATCTAATTTAAGTATGTAATTTGAATTATAGGACATAAACGGATAGATTAGCAAAATCAAATTAGTAAATAGACTTAATTTAAGTTGAGATTTCAAATGCCCCTTTCTAAACTTTTATCTATTTTAATTATTCATTTCACGAACCAAATTTATCGAATTTTCTAATTATCAAATTTGAACTATGTTTCCTTCAAATTATGTATTTACTTTAATTATTTTTCCAATGAATCAAATTTCCCTATCATCACAACCAATTTTAATTTGAAAACTTATTTCTTTTATTCTACAAATAATCCAATAATTTCCTAAGCTCAAATTCCTGGATTTATAAAATACTAAAATATAGCCCAGTCAATCTAAATTCTATATTTTCAATCCTCATAAATTTTGAGTTTATTTGCTTACTTAAAAATATCAGTTTCTAAGCATAAACTCAATTAAATATCAAGTTTTACAAAATTAGCTTTCTAAACAAGGTCCCCAATTTAAGTTACTGATTTTACTTATATATATTCTAAGATTTTCTCCTAATTATTTTTATAATTTGAAAAGTTTAGAACAAAATCCTACCAATTAATACTTTAAAAATCTCTCTATATTTAATCTTATCCTCCTATTTTTCCTTAAAAAATCTACCTTTTTCCTTTTCCTTCCTTCTTCTCTACATTTTCTTCTTCATCTTCTTCATCTCTTCTTCTTCTAAATCTTTAGCTTCAAATCCTAACTTTCAGCAAGGTTAACAAGAGAAATAGGAGATGAAATGAAGATAAAGGATGAGAAGTATGCATGGAAGAGACTACAACAACTAGAAAGTAGTAGTAGTAGTGATTAACAAGCTAACCAAATTTGCTAAACAAGTAATATGGTGTTTTCTTTGTTGCAAATTCTTGTATATGATGAGTTAAGGTTTGATATATATAGGATTTTTGCTAAAGTTGATAGGCTTGTGAAGATTGTGTATATATGTATGAAGTTGAGAAGTGGATGAGATGAATTGAGGAAATGAGATGTAATAATACTTGTAAAAATGTTGTAAGTTATGGTACTGAGCTTTTATGATGTTGTTAAGAAGTTGTAGATGGGGTCTTGTCAATGAAACAAGTAAATAACTAGCTAAAATGGAGTAAAATGAAGTAAAAAAGGCTAAGGACATGATTTGGGTCCATACGAGGTGCAGCAAAGAGCGTGGTAGCCACTGTCCCCCCTGCTGAACCCACATAGGGAGTGGCAAAGGGCCTAGCGGCCATCACCACCCTTGATACGCCTCATATGGAACCGGGGGCTATCTCATCCTTCTTTTCCTTATTGGCATAATTTAAATTGACCGTAACTTTTTCATTCGAATTCCGATTTAGGTGATTCAAGAGGTTATAGAAAGCTAAAAAAGAGATCTACAACTTTTATATTTTACATTTTTGGAAATTATAAAAGTTTTAAGGCCTAAATTTTAATTGTTTCCATTTTCTATATATCTAAATAAAGTTGAAAACTTGTGTTTACTAGTTAAATATGTATTGGTAAATATAAAATGAACTTATTTAATAAACCTAAGTTCAACTTAACTATATGAACTTGAATGAGTTGAAATGAATTAGATTGATTAGGTATATTTAATTCGGCTAAGATTAAGTTAATGTGGACCTTAAGTTCATAACATGGACCGTTAACTCATAAAATGAACTTAGTTAACAAATCTAAGTTCAACTTGACTTAATCTAATTTAGTAAGTAAGTTAGACTTAATACAACTTGTGTATATCAAGTGGACTAATTAATACACTTAAGTTAATATAGTTTTTAGAAATAAAATGGGTTAGTAATATAACTAAGCTTAACTGGACTTATTGAACTTCAATAAGCTAAAATGAATTAGATTGATTATTCAAAATGACTTAATAATTAGATTAAGTAATTAAGCTAAGTTAACCTAAATCTAACTAATAAACGAGTTGGATGTGTTTCTGATGTAATAGACTTAATTTGACAAAAGGAGTATATTGTGTAAGATACTTGATTGCTTAAGAATTGAGTATTTTTTAAGATGTGTGTTTTGTTGATCTTTTTGTAATAAATGATTATAAACAAAGAGAAAAGAAATACTTTGACAGATAATGGAAAGCTATCCGTATTTTAGTAGGGAAATCTTCGCAGCCATGGCAAGGTTTCTACTTAATGTCTAATCAAATAGGATCTTAAAAAGGATTTAATTTCTTGAATAGATGTTTGATTTGATATATTATTTGCATTAGCTCTAACCAACCTTATATTCCTATTTAGAATTCATATTTGAAGGATGATGATGATTTGATGCTATTGATGATGTTGATGGGAATTCATTCATAATATTAAGACTTTGATAGGCCAAACTGCTAAATTACTTTCTAAAAAATCAAGGGTCTTTGCTAAGAAATACTAAAGCCAACCCTAAAGAGCAGGTCAAGGTAGTAACATTTAGGATTGGTAAGGAGCTCCATTTTGCCCAAGCAAAGAAGTCAGGAAAGGTTATTACTAAGATGGTGCAAGATGATGATAAGAAGGAGGAATCAAATTTCTAAGAGAATGACCTACCACAACAAATGAAAGAATATAAACAACCAATACCTTACCTTGTTTGCTTAAAGAGTGACCATAATGATGAACACGATGGTAAATTTCTACAACTTTTCAAGCAATTACACATTAACTCACCTTTTATTGAAGCATTATCATAAATGCCAAGATATGCCTAATTTTTTAAAGACTTATTGTCTAAAAAGAAGGAATTGGAGGAAATATATATGGCTACAATAAGAGAGAAGTGTCCAGTGATTCTTTAAAATAAGCTTCCCAAAATGCTAAAAGACCCAGGTAGTTTCACAATCCCTTGTCTAACTGGGGATCATTAGTTCAGAGAACTTTACTAATTTAGAAGCAAGCATAAATCTTATGCCTTATAAGATTTTCAAGAGATTAGGATTAGGAGAACTTAGACTAAAATAATCTAGATACCAATCATAAGAAATTAAATATTTTTGAAGTTAATGAAACCTAATTAAGGTCATTAGGAATTCAAATGGCCAAATATTTTAAGCATTTTAATTTTGTCCCAAGTCAAGAAGCTGAATTTCCAAAGCTTAAAAAAATAACAATTGAAAAATATTACAACAAAAGAAGTTAGAATTTTAAAATACTTTTGGATGAAAGTTTCATAAGATAATAAAAACAATTCAATTCGGGGCACTATTTTCACAAAATTATGATTTTAACCTTAACAGGAATTTACATGAATTTAAATTAAAAATTTAGCTAAAATAAATAAATTAGACTTATTTGAACTATCTAAATTATTACCATCCTATAACATTAATTAAAAACCCGAGACTAATTAAAATAGCTATGGATTCTACACAAGTAAAATGGTGGATGCGTAGGATTATGCCATGTGGCACAATATGATGACATACACATTTATCTTCTTTTCTAAGGAACTCTCAAGGTTTCCAAATGAGGTAAGTAAATCCTAAACCATAACTTTACTTTAAGTGTTAATTAAGTTAGATTATTGAGAAATTTGCACTAATTAGCTTAATATATATATATTTTACATTAGGAAATAAGGAGAATGAAGAAAGATTAAAAGAGAAGGAAGTCCAACAACATGCTAAGATAAGACCTTAAATTTAAAAGGTGTTTTTTTGGAGTGTAACGGGCATTTAAGTGCAAGTAATATGATTAGCTTAAAAAAATAAATAAATAACAATAAAAGACTAGGTTATGAAAATTTTCATTTTCCAATTTCAACCTGCGGAGCATCGCCTTATTAAACTCATGGCTCTCCCCTTATTAAAATTATATATAATATTGACAAAAGAAAAAGAAAAAAAAATTGTGTGATTGTAGTAAAGTGCAAATCCGAATAGGTCTTATCTGAGTAACTGATAGCCGCAAGATGGAAAACGATGCATTCTTATCTGCCACATAAGGAGTGTTAGCGGTCCCAATTGGTACGTTATTGCTCTTCGCGCTCTTATAAAATTAGTTCGTCGTTTGGTTCATATTGGCCGCCATCTCTTCCCCACAAATTGTGTGGAACAACACCCCAAGGAAGGATAAGTGTGGAGGAGAGAGAGAGAGATTCAACTCAAGTCACTGCTCTCATCTCACAGTTTTGAAGCAAATTTCACTCACTAAGCCAAAGTATGTAGTGAACTCAACCATGTACATATATAGCGTGTGTTTATATTCTTGCCTTTGATTTGTGCAAATACAGTCCCCTGAATTTTTATTGTGATCGTGTATGGGTTATCTCCTTGTATGTTTGTGTGCGTTTACCTATTGTCGCTTATTATTATGGTATGGGCTTTAGTTTGGCTTTTTAAGAGTTGAATTCCTGTCATTCTTCTTCTATTTGTGTCAGTACTGTCTTATGTCTTTTGAGTGTTATTCAATCATCATCAGTCATCACCATCGTCATCATATGACATAGATTGCCACAAGTTGGGTGCGAACAAACTGTTAAGAACACTCCTCTGCCTTTACAGATAAATTTTCCATTTTTTTTTTAAAACTATCCCAACACCTTACTTTTCTAAATTAACACTTGTCTAATTTAAACTTCTATTATTTATATTTATTTATAATATATTAAAGATACCAAAACACCCTATCCTCATTAGTATAATATATATATAATATAACAAGTATCTCATGCATAATCATGCTTTGTTGTTCCGATTTGTTTCTTTATCGGTGAGATGCATAATCGGCTACTTAAGCGATTTTATTCTTCATGCACTCTTAGCTTCTTTGTTTTTTTTTTTTTCACCCCTCCTAATAATTTTTCTGTATCAACTCTTATGTTCATCAAACTTATTTTTTGGTGGGTTGGTGATAGTGCTATCAAAATTTTAAGTGCAAACTGTTGAAAGTATTTGTGAAAATGGGTTTTCATACCCAAACGTTTATAAGATAAACAATTTCAACATAGGAGCAAGAAAGGAGACTACATATTTTCATGCATATTTGAAAATTTGAAATAAGGAAGAAGAGAAATTAATAATTGAAGAAGAAAGATCTGCGTAAAATTTGCGTAAACGCAAAATGTAAATTATGGTTTTTTGGCTTAATGAGAATAGGATTTCAATTCATTAAAATATATGATCTTATTGTTAGGTGATAGAAAATAAGTTAAAAATTAAAGGGCTAATATCACAAATAGTACCTTAATTTTAACAAAATATACAATTAGGAACCTACACTTAAAAATTGATCAATTTTAAAGTTTTTCAAGTATTAAATTAATTGATTTCAAAGTTTATATAGTAAATTGATAAATTTCGAAGTTTATATACCTAATTTCATATTTTGCCAAAAATTAGATACCATTTACAACATTATCCTAAAATTAAGTTATTGATTGTAGACATCGGCACGGTTCGGATCGGTTGCGGACCTGAACTGGAACCACCAGAGCCGGGGCGGTTCACGGTTCCAAAGAACAGCCGGTTCTGGGGGTTCCGGTCCCGGTTCCAAGTGAACCGTTTTTTTTTTTTTTGAAAAAAAATGTAGAAAACCAAAACCTTACCCCATCTCCCCTCCCCAACCCCCTCCCCCTCAAAGCCCCATGCCCAGAAATCTGCATCATGCGCAGGTTTTCTCTTTTTTTTTTTTTTAAATTAAAATATTTGGCGGTTCCGACCTGGTTGGAACAGCCGGTTCCGCCAAGCGAACCGCTTGGACTTGCCGGTTCCAGCGGGTCCTTGGACGGTTTGAAACCATCACCGCCGAGACAGTTCTCGGTTCAGGAACCACCGTTGACGGTTCGGGACGGTTCCTGGTTCAGGAACCACCGGTGACGGTTCGGGGTGGTTCCCGGTTCGGAACCGCCCCGTGGTGATGTCTACTTGATTGAATTGTTTTCTTACTCTATTATTAGAATCCCAATTCCTAGAATGTACATTACATCTTATAATAAAATTACTACCCACTCTAGCCCTGAATCCCCTCAGCTCTTATTCTTCTTCTTTGTGTATCCATATATCTTTATTACTAGTTACTTATGATTCAATATTCAATGTAAGTCAACCAAATAAAATAATAACTTCTATGTCATTTTATTATAATTATCAAATAATAGATAGTTAATAAAATTCTAAGAAATTAGATACTTATCTCATATGTTGTGGATTGAAAAAAAAAAAAAAGGTTGAGATAGAATTAAAGTTACATAGTAATGGTAATAGATGTGTATGATGAGGTTATTATAGTTAGTCAATCAGGTGCGATAAGCCTAGTGGTCAACTGGAGAGAAGTTTTGAACTGTTGACATGTGTAAGATGTCGTAGAGAGAGGTGTGGAAAGAGTAACAAACAAACTCGGTTTCTCGAGTGTGCTTGTTACAAGATTGGTTTCTATTACATAAATTTTCGAGCTCATTAAGAGAGAACTCAATGATCTCTTAGTTAAGACTCGTTAGAGAAAACCCTACTATCTCATGATTAAGGGCTCAATTAGATAGAGAACATTGGGTCTCTTGAAATCAAAAGTTTTGAAAACTTTTTTTAACAAATAGGACTATCCTATTCCCTTTCTGTAGTTGTATATATATGATTACATAAGTAATGAAGTTACCAAAAGTAATTGCGAAGTCTCTAATTTTTCTCCTATTATTACACATAATAAACACAAGTAATATTTTCTAACAATTAACTTTTTCATGATCGACACATGTTCTAGCTTTTATCTATCATAACATACGCATTGCAACACATGCACAAACACTATTCACGTACTGTTCACACTATTCATATCACTTCACACAAAGGATATAATGTCACAGGATCATATATGATAGAAACAGGACTACAAAGTTCGATATTAGATTGTAAAGTTGATTTATAAGATTTCCTTCCGCGTTTACTTATGGTGTTTAATAAATTCAAGCTTGTTGAGAGAGAACTCGACTATCTCATAAAATTTAAGAACTTAGTTGTGAAAATAAGCTGCTATCTTTAAATGTTCATTTCTGATTATTTAAACTAGTACATTTGGTAGTTACAAAGGATAACTTCCCCTTCCTATATTCACTCAACTGCTTCCTATTATTTAGACACATCACATAACACAACCAGCTATTATACCATTTGTGTTACACGTGATAGCAACAAAATAAATTACACACATATAATAAAATCACAAAACACAAAACCACATGGTGTCAAATTCATTGCCACATCAACTACACATATCATAAAGTTACTGTATAAATACAACACAACTCTAATAGCTTCAACCACTGTAGATTATCCCTTTTATTCTTGTCTTTTCTTGCCTCTAGTATAGACATCCTTGAGAGGAGATATTGATGGCTTCATAATAGCGCCAGTATGACAGAAGATCAAATTAGATATATTTGCTCGTTTTTTGTAGAATTAGTTGCTTTGATTATTTCTAGAGCTATTTTAACAGAATTTCTACATTGCTCTCAAATTTAGCAATACGCAAAATCTCCTTGAATGAGAAGAGTAACCTTCTATTTATAGATGTTGGAAGCTAATGCTAGCCTTTGGATTGTTCCTAAGGATCCAGCACATGAGATTGAAACCTTCTCTTCTTTATAGTAGGTTGGGTTTGCAAATGGGCTTAGAAAGAGTCTAAGGGCTTTAATAATATAAAAAACCCATTATTTATTTTAAATATCATTTTTTCAATATAAAAGGCTTAAGACTTAGTTTAGTCAAATAAACCCCAAATTAATCTAGTAAGATATTTTTTAAGTCTATTTTTTAATGCATGAGAAAACTGAATTATGCTGAGTAAAATGAATCGGTCTAACGATCTCTGTTTCAAACTTACTAAGCCAAATCTCTCTACAATATCCCTTATTGGATTCGATCTTCTAAGCCCTCGACTAGCCTAGAAGACCGACCCATTGCATAAATTGGTCCAAAAGCTCAATCACCGAAATGACCTTCTATGGACGTTAATAAAATATGAGTGAAATTATGCTTGAATATCTAATTATATAAAAGGGATAAGATAAAAAATGGTACCTGAACTTAGATAAAATATGCAATTAGTTACTTGAACTTTGAAATTGGTTAAATTAGTACCTGGAATTTTTTTTTAAATGATCAATTTAGTACTTAGAATAACTTAATAAATGTATTGTTGGCATGGATGAAAAGTTCTTTCAGGTTCTAAATTGATCAATTTTAAAGTTGATAAATTTTAAAATTCAAGTACCTAATTGCATATTTTATCAAAGTTCCAGTACCATTCATAACATTAACCCTACAAATAATGGAAATAGATGGTCATTGAATATCTTGGAATTATGCTTGAATGGCTATTTATATAGTAACGGCAATAAATAGTAATGGAATATATTAATACTTAAATAACTATCAACGATATGATAAAGTAGAAATGATTTTGGAGAATGATGTTTGAATAACTTATTAAAAAAATACCAAATTTACTAATCAAATATGTTGTAAATGGTTATAAATGATAGGATTATTTTGGAAATAATACGGTTGCTATATACCGACTTTTAATTAAGAATTGCCATCGTTGATGCTACATACTTGTGATTATTTGTTGGCAGGATACAAAGTGTGAACAGTATGCAAAATTGCGAATAGCCATTTAATAAGGAATAAAAATGAAATAAAATGTTAATTTTACCTGTTAAATTTGCTATTAGAATTAAAGATCAGAGACGAAAAGACCTTGGTTCATTTCTTTTCTTTTATGTTTTGAAACAGCGGCCTATGGGTAAAAGAATAGAAAAGATATTAAACAATTCTCACATCAGTGAAAATGTTAAGTTGCAAGACGAGGAGATTTACCACTATTAAATATATATATATATATACAAATAAATATTTGTTCTATATTCCTAGCAACTTCCTACATGACCTTCTACCATCAATTCTAACTGTACTTTATCACCAATTGCTTATTCACTCGATAAGGTGGGAATGTAATTCCTCCTTTGTAAAACAGCTTGTTTGGTTCATCAAATTACTATTTAATAGTGTAATTATTAAGGTGAAAGACATGTTTATTGTTCTTGTAAAAAAAAAAAAAAATACAAAATTACAAATTATAGAAAAAAAATTCTTAAATTGCCACTTCTATATCATATGTTGGAGAAACGATATAAAAATTTATATATATATATATATCGTATGTTCGAAAAGAGATAAATTTGTAAAACTAACTATGTCTTATGTTAGAGAAGATATAAGTACAAATGTGTATTACATATTGATCATGTAATATACGTTAAATAACTACATGTGCATTACATATTCAATATGTGATACACATAAAAAAAAAAAAAAAAACCTTGTAATGCATGTGATAGTAAATATGTAATAATTTTTATCCATGATGTATTTATATAATTTTTTTTAAAAATGACTATCAAACATAAAATAATTTCATCTATGCCATATTACTATTCCTACCTATTATAGAATTGCATCAATTTCTTCCTCGATCTGAGTAATAG
The DNA here is from genome assembly GCA_024138025.1 of Combretum micranthum. Taxonomy (NCBI): domain Eukaryota; kingdom Viridiplantae; phylum Streptophyta; class Magnoliopsida; order Myrtales; family Combretaceae; genus Combretum; species Combretum micranthum. The sequence continues at coordinate 39,329 of JAMXBD010003317.1, forward strand.
TTATAATTTATATATTTTTATATCTTAACTAATCTCAAACCGTCAAACTAGTCTACTATAAGCCACGGACCTAACCACCAAACCCATGAATACCACTAGAGTCTAACCACCCTAGCCAACTATCTATCCTCCTTGAATCGAACGACAATTCGACCACCTCTAATAACCAAATGATCGAACCTGTCGAATCGAGGCGAGCCTAGATTTGTACGACCAGCAGACCATCAAGGCCAAGTGGGCTCCGATTGGTGTGTCATTATTAGATTCCGAAGCCAGCGCGAGCCTGAATCCATACAAATAGACCACCAAACCCATGCGGGCCTGAACCCGCACAACTTGATGATGAAGAGGTTTATAGTTTAAAATTTGAACCCAAACGTGAAAGTGCAGGACACATGCAGTTCAAGCCTGAGGTAGATTAAGCCTAGGTGAGGTCCTACCTTGAGATGGTGGTCCAGGTGGCGTTTGGTAGGATTAGAGATAAACAAGGGTATTTTGGTATTTTTATATTTACTCCTAAACTTTTTTTTTGGTTTTTTTATTTTTTAAGCCCATTCTTATTTTACTGTATTTCTAAATTATATGATTAAGTCGATCAAAATATCATAAAAATATTCCTAGTTAGTGTATACGCATTAGGTGACTTACAAAACGTACAGCAATAGACTTGATTGATGGCCAAAAAAAGAAGACTTGATTGTAGCAATCGTTACTTTTAGCTAGCTATCATAGCAATCATTGAAGAGGTTTGAAAAATATATCCTGAGGAAAGATAGAGTTGGAAAAAAAATTTAAAAAAAAGAGGGTTTGGTTGAATTGTTTGTTGTCATCTATTTTTTATATATATATTAAGCTATATTTGTATTGGTTATAATTTATTTATAAATAAAAAATACCTATTTTTTTATCAGTATTTGTTCCTTAATAAACATATATTTAAAAATGATAAAAATTAAATATTAAAATAATACAAAAAAAACTTTTGTAGATAAAAAATTTGATTATCAATGCTTTGAGCCGAATTTTTATCTAAGTTTAACTCTTTGGGCTAATATGACAGAGTTTAAGAAGTTAGGTCTAGTTCAATTGGGATGATCATGGGAGTTTTGGCATGATAAGCTTGGAGTAGGGCTCATTGGAATTGGTCTATCCAATTCAAACATTTCCCAAATTGGCTCACACACATTGCAAATGAAGGCTTTAATGGGCCTAGGTCCACAAGGGAGCCCACATCCATATCCACAATGAGAGGGACTCATCCTAGCCGTTGATCGTTTGTTTCATCTAATAGACGACTTCGATAGTTAGATTCTTTATAAATACCATTAGTCCTTACCTCATTTGGATAGGTGAAATCTTGAATAAACACCATCGTGCTGTCGGATTTCCATTTTTGTGAATCAATTACTTGACTCACTCAACATTCGTGGTATCTAGTGAGGTTGATGCTTTTTAGCTTCCTCACCTGTCACGCGTGTGTTAAAGCTTATTGAGTTTACCTACTTCTCTTCCCTACACGATTCTCTTCTGATCACTCTTGCACGTGTAGTTTCTCTAGATCACATGTAGCGATAGTCACATGATACGTATGTGATCGTTGCATTCGGAATCATACCTACACGGCCTTTATGGCCTAAAAATAAAAAATAAAAAAACAGAGCCTTAGCTTTCTCATCTATTAGGCACCACTCCGATCCGTTCATTCATATGAATTAAAGAACTGCATTATTTTGTAGAAGTATCTGATCACTCTTTTCCATATAGGCGAATATAAATTTCTACGATTCCAAACCGATATTGTTTGGATTGATTTTCTATTTATTAGAATTGAGGTTATATTTGTATCATGAAATTTTTTTCGAATAGTGGAAAACTCTTAATTAACAAAGCATGTTTTATTGTACTTATAACAGTAATTGTATAGTGTAACGGAGATGCATCAGTCCCATAAGACCCCAACTGATGGCTAGTTGTTTTTTATTATTATTATTATTATTATACTACAACCGAATGGGTGAAAGACCAATAACGTGTTGTTAGGCTGTAATATCATTACTGTAATATTATTGGCATCTCAGAGCCAATTTATTTATGCATAAAGGAAAATAATTTTTTTGCGTGGGTAAAATTCCCATAGTTGTCATACACGATGAGATGTTTGACCATGACTAACGTGACCTACTAGTTTTTATGACTGTTAGAGACTCCAACATGAAACCATGGCAGAAATACCAAGAAAGAGTGGAAGAAGTAAGATTGCGTATCTTAACTTTGTTTATACATTTAATTCACTAATTAAAATTTAAAAGTATCAACTTACTATATATAAACTTTATGAGCTTATTTATAGTATTTAAATGAAGCAATTAATGGTTAGGACGGGTAAAATTCAGGTTAAAATTTAACTAAATTCAAGTGGTTAGTTGCAAAAATGGTTAAGTTTAAGTACTAAATTCATACTTTTAAGCCTTAAATGATTAATTATAAAAGGAAAAATTTAAATAGCAAACATCACGAGATTGCTGAAGAAGGAATAGAAAATGACATGTAGAAATGAAATCATGGTTTATGATAGAGTGCACGTGTGAAATTGGGATCCATAAATTCAACCTTAATTTGTGGTATTAAAGCTTAACTAATGTTGTAGTAGTTAAATGTAATAGATCTATGAAGGAATAACCAAAAATGCAAGGTTCAGCATGTGGTTAAAAAAAGTATCTTCAAAGTTTTGTTAGAGTGGGAAAAAAAAAATGCCAAAACAGACTTACAGGTCACAGATGCTTAGGAGATCGTATATTAAGCTTGAACAATCTTAGCAAAAAAGTACTTATAGTAAGTGGCTTTTCTATTTCTCCTACATGTTTTGGAATTGGTGATTGACTATTCAAATTGGTATATGTTTATTAATCTATCCAGTAATCATTGGGACCGATCTAACTTTAAATTTTCAGAGGCACACAATCATTAAATGGATCATACTAAGTTAGATTTTAATGAGACCTAACTTAATCTTATCTACTACTTAGCTTTATATCTACAACTTTTAATAGATCATTGGCATGCATTGCCCTCATGGGCAAATCGGCGGTAGAATTATTATGGATGTTGATCTTACCTAAATAGGAACTTGTAAGAATGACTCAGTAGAATTGATGAAATTCATTTTGATTGCAGCTAAGTGCAACTTTGTGAAAATGGAGCCCTTCTATGGACCAGGAAGGAATCATCTCTTTGTTCCAGGGCCTGTCAATATCCCAGAACCAGTCTTACGGGCAATGAACAGGAACAATGAGGATTACCGTTCACCAGCTGTGCCTGCATTAACCAAAACTCTCCTTGAAGATGTGAAAAAGATTTTCAAGACCACTACAGGAACCCCGTTCTTGATTCCCACCACCGGTATAATTTCTATGCGTGGTTCCTTTGTTGTATTTACAAAAGCAAATCCGCATACCTGCAGCTGTCTTATGGAGTGATAATGTTTGCTTCGTTGCTTCAGGTACTGGCGCATGGGAAAGTGCTCTTACCAACACATTATCTCCTGGAGATCGGATTGTATCGTTCTTGATTGGTCAGTTCAGTCTGCTGGTGATTGATCAGCAACAGCGTCTTGGCTTCAACGTAGATGTTGTTGAGAGTGAATGGGGTCGAGGGGCTGATCTTGACGTCCTAGCATCAAAACTTGCGTCAGATTATGGACATTCCATTAAGGCTATATGCATCGTTCATAATGAGACTGCAACTGGAGTCACCAACAACTTGGCTAAAGTAAGAAAAATACTTGGTAAGCACAGAATTCTGTTCTATATCTAGCAATGTAATTTGGTCTGAGGAAATTGTTCTGTTTTGCTCTACCAAGAACTTATGGAAGTGGAAAATCTAGACCTTTCTTAGTGGCATATATTTCTTCTAGATGAGGTTTTGACTAGGAAGAAGTGTTATTAATTATTATGTCTGTTAAGTCACATGAAGGTTCTTCTTTCTAAGATGAAGAGCGTCATTATCAAAGAATAGGGAAAAACTTTCTAGCAATGAATCTAGAAACATGCTTACCCCTTTGTTATTTATTTTCCTCAATCGATATTTATCTTGGAGGGTGTTGTATATCTCACATAATATGTTGAACTTTCAGATGACTACAGGCATCCAGCTTTGATTATGGTTGATGGAGTCTCTTCCATTTGTGCTCTTGATTTTCGTATGGATGAATGGGGAATTGATGTTGCTTTGACTGGCTCTCAGAAAGCTCTGTCTCTTCCTACTGGAATAGGAATTGTGTGTGCAAGCCCGAAAGCTCTTGAGGCTTCCAAGACCGCAACATCTCGAAGAGTTTTCTTTGACTGGAAAGATTACTTGAAGTTCTACAATATGGGAACATATTGGCCATACACCCCTTCCATTCAACTATTACATGGTTTGAGAGCAGCACTTGATCTCATCTTTGAGGAAGGACTCGACAATGTCATTGCACGACACAACCGTCTAGCAACAGCAACAAGGTAAGATTTCTCTCCTGCAAGCTTCCTTGATGGCATTTTGTAAGTTCATTTATGTAATGGCTTACTCTAAGACAAGTATTGAAAATGTGTAATTATAAATGCAGGCTTGCTGTAGAGGCCTGGGGCTTAAAGAATTGCACTCAAAAGGAGGAGTGGTTCAGTGACACTGTGACAGCAGTGCTTGTCCCCCCATATATTGATAGCACTGAAATTGTTCGAAGGGCATGGAAGAGATACAACTTGAGCTTAGGCTTGGGGTTGAACAAAATTGCAGGGAAAGTTTTCAGAATAGGGCATCTTGGCAACCTGAATGAGGTATTTTTCTATAACCGTTATTTTTTTTTAATTTTGGGCTAAAACTCTCAAATCATGGTGGGCGCTCTAATCATAGTAAGTATGACCAGAATTCTAATCGATTCAATCAATTACATGTTAGAAAATATAATGGGCAAGCACAAAACTAGAGTTCATGTTTATTGCATACTTTCCGCTTCCCTTTAAAATATATAAGAAGGAAATGGAAGGACCTCGATTTTCCATACTACCAATATGATTAAAGAGAACTACTAGTTTGTCCATTGTTATGTTCCTTATGGAGAAACCTAGGAGATCTATAGCGAGAAAACACCAAAAGAGGTAATCTTGAATGTAAAATGAAATTATGATGGTGATGGCAAGCTGAATTTGTATGCTTTCCTGATTATTTTAGTGTCAATTGTTGGGCTGCCTGGCCGGCGTGGAGATGGTACTTAAGGATGTTGGATATCCAGTTAAGTTTGGAAGTGGTGTTGGAGCTGCTGCAGCATACCTCCAGAATACAACTCCTCTGATCCAATCCAGGATTTGATTCCTCTATTATCCATGCAATTAAACTTTCCTTATTTCTCCTTTAGAGCTAATGTAAAAATATATATATAAACAACTTCTACGACACCTGCATGTTAAGGTCGTTGAGTTTATCCCTTCCAATATTACTTCTGTATGTATGGTGTATCTCGAAATGTTTCTATATTCAACACATCTTTCTTAATCCTGACTCCATTTTTTAACTTTGGTGGCATAACTATAATATTCGTATCAGCAAAGTGTTTGGCAAGTTGTAGAACAATACACTTAGCTAAAGGAGATAATTCAAAAGTAAAATGTAACACTGTAAATTTAAGGATATTTACAATCTGTCATATATCCATATTAGATATGGACACACAAAAGCTCAATAATTACTATACTTTCATAAACATCATTAATCAATCTCCAAACACATATACATAATATCTTCAATGCATAATAACATGATCGTTATTTCACTTGTAGTTTAGAATCACCACATACCTTACGTAACACTTACATACATTGGCTCTTAAGAGTCCATCTAGATTAACAAGTATTATACATCAACAATGGGCTCCATGCCCTAGCACAACGCATTGATACATGTGTGTGTGTGTGTGTAACAAGGTCACACATAAATAAGTTTCCAATCACCAAAGGAATTAATTAATTTAATCATTTGTTGGATAGTCATCGTTGTAAGCCTCTAGATTTTTCGGTAAATATAAGTAAATCCTAAGAACCGGAAGTCAAACCGAAACCCTAAAGTCAACTTAGTTCTATGATCAGTCTAGTAAATCTAGATCCGATATTCCATGCGCAAAACTTAAGAACAATAAAATGAGATAACTTTGAATTATAGTTCGAAATTTTATAAGAAAACTTAAAAAGATCAAATTCGTCAAAATTTAATTCATTTCAGATCCGAACAGGATCAGTTTCTAAAATTAGGATCTCGATGAGTAAAATAGTGAAAATGTTCTGATAATACCATTACGCTCGTAAAATAGAATTTCAAAAATATTAGTTTTTAGAATTTTTCGGTCATTAAAAATATCAGATATAGCTTGTTTACACATATTTTTTTTTATTATCGGTATTTTAATTGTCTAATCTACTATTCATAGTACTATTTCTACTCTTCATTATTATTTCACTATCTCTATTTTTCTTACAAAATATTCTTAAACTCTACCATTATCTAATCCTTACAATTTATCTTCATCACATAACTTTATTCATATCACACCTTACACATTATTACTTTTCATTACAAAACAACAAAATTAATCAATTCATTCCCTTTTTACAAGCATGTCAGGCGCCCCTTTGCCTCTCCCTCTATCTAATTTTATTTCATTTTTTATTTAATTTTAATCACACTAAATTCTAATGCAAAACTTTATAAATACCCTTTTCGTCCTTCATTCTTTTCCCACACTTTCTTACCTTAACAAAACTTTACCAAAATCACTTCTCAAATTCTCTCTCTCAATTTTCCTCTCAAATTTTCTCTTCTTTCCCATCTCCATAAAACACCCATTTTTCTTTAAAGAAATTTGTAAACACATCATCACCTACCTTAGGTAAAAGTTCTAAGGCATCCTTTTATTCATGTCATACAATATTACATGACCATAATGTATGTTTCTTAAGACTATAGTGTTAAGGAAGCAACAATATGTTCATGTTTTATTTTTGTACATGCACAAATTTATTTATGTTATTATGTTATTTTATTATTGTTATATTGTTATTATTATTGCTCTAATCTAACTTCTATATGTTATTATATATATTTCTTAGAGCTTAAATGCTCACTAACCTAACATCTTATTATTGTTGCTCTTATTATTATGCTTTTCTTTTCTTTTTGGGACTAGTCTATTATTAGTCCCGGGAAGTCTTGATGAAGCTAAGACTCCCAATACTTGATCGGAAAGCATTGATGAAGTTAAGGCTCTCAAATACTTGACCTTATTACTATGATTATTTGCTTCTTATATCTCTCTCTATCTTATTATATAATATTCTCATCTTTCTCATAACTACATATTCTCATTAATGCATGAACATATTGATTTTATCTCAACAAAAAGGAAGAAGGAGTTTGTCTTTAATAAAATGAGACTAAACTCTTTCTAAAATAATTTTTTGTCAGTTAGCAAAGATTTTTCCATCAGAGAACTTAAATGCTATTTTTAATAAATTCTTTTCAAAAACTTAGACAAACTTCTCATGAAACTTTAAGGTATCAACAAAGAGGATTTCTTCTAAGATTTAGCTAAGTAAATACACACTCTATTTTCAAAATAATAATATGAAAATTTTGGTTTGAAACTTTAATGTTGATAATTCTTTATTATGAAAATTCTTCATAAAAACTTATTTATAGGATTTTTACCCACTTCATGATAAAAACTAAGAACTAGACAAGTTCTCAAGATAAAATAGAAATCAACTCACTAGTTTAGAAATCTACTTAGAGAAATAAAAATTTGCCAACAACCTAAGAACGTAAGTTTTTAAATAGTAAACTCATTTTCTAAGAGATAAGAGAACATAGAGATGATAAACTCAAAACATTAGATATTATCAACAACTTAAGAAAATTTTGAAATTCTTTATTTTCAAATAAAATTGGTAGGAAACTTAAAATACCAAATTTTAAGGTTGAAATTATCTTAAAAGAGTTAGGGAATAAAATATAAAAGGAAAACACTTATTTATAATGACTCAAGGAATTATAGTTTGCTTTCAAACCATTTAAGGAAAAAAAATTTTCAAAGTCCAACTTTTCAAACCTATAAAACAAGTTGTTTTATGAAAAATAATTGTTGAGACAACACCAATGAAATCATGCATAAAGTATTAGTCTATTTATGTATCAAAAAGCTTTTTCAACCACGTGCATATCTATATATTTGTTTGAGGATTTTTGAAGGAAGAAAAGTTTGGGAAATTATGTCATGCTCCGAGGGTATTCTAATAGATGTAGACAAGTCACACTTGAATACTATCACTAGATTACCTTCAGAGAGTGACAAATTTTCAAAAAAAAAAAAAGATCTTTTAGTTACTTGGATAAGTAAGGACAAATAAAACTAACATGTTAAAGATCCCTATAAAAATATGAGTCTAACGGTATAAATAAGATATTTTTAATATTTCGAATCTCAAGGCATGCTTTTCGAAGTCGGTACCTGACCGGATTGGAATAGATCGAAAATTCGTTAATCTCATCCTTTAGAGTATCCTAGACTTAATACGAACCAATTACACCTTTTCCTCTTATTCCAACTCCTTGGTTTAGGAATACGGAATTGTTGGATCTAGGTTACGGAGTTTCTTGGGAGTTCCGGGGACTTAGGTTTCCTGGTTGACTTTCCGGTTTACACCTTTGCCAATATGGAAACTGACATTTTATGCTTATATGACACATCTGATTGGTGAGATTATTTTAAGTTCGATTTCTATAAGTATTTATTATCTCTCAACGTTCTCGGAATTCTTTGGATTGAGTTCTATTCCCGAAGGTTAATCACTATTTACTTCTTAACAATTTGTTTTAGGGCCTTATTTTACCCGAGTTTATAAGTTGGAGTTAAATATAAAATTTTTTGTACGTAGAGGTTTTAGATTGGAAGTATATTGAGTTACTATTTTATTTCTGAGGACTCTTATCTTTCTCACATTTCAGAAATTTCTGGATTCGTTCAGGATTTGGGACTTATCGAAGTTCGGTTTTGATTCAGAATGATTTTCAGGGTTTTATTTTCAAAGTACATTTTTCAGAATTATTTACTGAAATTTTCCAAGTCTTACATCCTCCCCACCTTAGAGAAAGTTTTGTCTGCAAAACTTGTTACGTATGTATCGTTTATTAAGGAAAGATTGAAAATTTCAAGTTATGTCTCTAGTACCGGTTTATGCTTTTGTTCGTGCCATTTCTAGGTTTTGTATGATAGATATTCTTCGAATTATAGTACATACAAATTAATAAGAATTGACTTAGCGATTTCAACCTTCACTGACACGACTATTTTGAAAAACGACACAGACATGACTCACGACCATAGACGACTTGACTTGAACTACACTGAACGACTCATGACGACCCGACCTTATGTGACATGACTACTTTGACCAATGAAGGTTGTGGATCCGCTTTTCCATTCTTATGTAACTGTATATACAATATGGTACTTTGAGATTCATATTCCTCTAATTAATCAAGGTCACTATGCTTTAAACTCTTTATGATCCTAATTATCTTGATGGATGTGAAATCAAAAGATCTCATTCCTTTATTGTAAAATTTTCTTACGAAGATTTTAAGTTTGCTGCGATTCCAAGTTTTACATCACGTTCTTTATAGGTTTTTGATCTTTCAAAAATTCTTCATGTACAAGAAATTATATGGGGTGTCTTGGAATTCATGTTGAGTTTTGTTCTTGTTTCCATCATTAGCCCATTCTAGCTTTTAATAGTCTCGGGTTCCCCTATTTTTGGTCCAGCCATTTAATCCGAGGGTATTCCTATCAATCTATCTCCTGGGTCTTAGTGGCAGAAAGAATGGGTGGTATCCTAATGGTACTAACGCGAACCCGATGTTGAGTTGTATCTTTGATCCCCCCTCCCTTTTGCAGCAAAAGACTCCAGCTTCTCATCATTAACCTCCCCTTGCATTACATGGGTGTGAGGGTTGCTTTCCTTCTTATCATACTCCTTCCTCATCTTCCTTGATAGATTCAATGAAGTAGCATGCGGGTTATCCCGTGCAGGGTATGTTTTAGCCGAATGCCCCATTTTGTAGAAAGAAGGCATACGGTAGTCATCCTTTGGGAACACTTCTCAACCTTGTAACTGGGGTCCCTACAAAGGTAACACTTGAATCGAAGTCATGGACACTGTGTAGGGTAATGCTTTCCCTTACATTACCAACCTTGTATCTTATCCAATATTATATCTTTTTTTTTTCTTGTTTGGGGTCATCATTCAGGTGAAGTGTTTGGACTTCTCGGCTCAAGTCATTGCAACATAAACTCCAATTCCTTATGATTTCTTTCTTGCCTTCCCCTTCGAACACTTCCTATTATTCGTACCCTCTCTTGAAATCCTTGATAATCCCTGGTATCAAGTTCCTCTAATCGAGTCTGAAGGTCTCCTTTCAATCATTCAAAAATAGTTGTCCTCACAACTTATCTCTTCATCATTTGGCACCTACCACCGTCCCATCGTTCTTATCACATCACCGTCACCTATCGCATGTTTGGTATATTTTCCTTCTTGAATTCCCTCCTTTATGCTTCGTATTATCTTATCAGAATGCTGAGCTCCCTAAATCCTTACTAAGGGGGTTTCATCATCCAGTTTGCCATTTCCAACTGAGCGTCTCTTCTTGTAAATTCAGTACTTATCCCTTCAACTTTTCCCACTAATTCCTTTGGATTTGTATGCAAGACTTCCACTTTCCTTATGAGTCTCATAACTAATAACATCAACAACTGTATTCGCTTTCCTTGAGTGAGATTACTTTCCTTAGATCAAAATCTTTGGTTAGTTTAAACCATTATCCTATCGTGTGCCTACTCCTTGTGAACAAATACTTGATGCTCTTGTGATCAGCATAGATCTCACACTTCTGCCCATAGAGGTAGCACCCCATGTCTTTAAAGTGAACGCCACTATGGGTAAACCCAATTCAGATACAAGGTAGTCCTAGTCATGCGACCTTAACCATCTCGAAGTGTAGGAGGTCACTTTTCCCCCTTGTATGAGTGCACATCTGAGACTATCTCTTGATGCACCGTCCTGAACTATGTAAGGTTTCTTAGGAATTGGGTAATATCAATATCGGAGCGAAAACAAGTCCCTGTTTGAGTTCTTGAAGGCCTTGATCCTTCTTTTCTACTCATGTAAACTCTCCATTCATTTTGGGTCCAGGGCTCGGAACCCCTAACAACTTTCTATAGTGCCTTGTCGAACCTGGAAAAACTTCTCATGTTCTTTGCGGGTTTGGGCAGTTTTCCATTCCATTGTACTTTTATCCTTTTAGGGTTCCCAGATACTTATTCCCTCGATACCATGCGGTCCATAGTGAAATCCTATTCAGCCAGAATTCACACGAAGAGAACTTGGTGTATAACTTGCGCTTTCTTAAAGTTTGTAATGCTATGCATAGGTACCCTTCATGCTACTCTCGTGCCTATGTGTAGATAAGACTATCATCCATAAAATTTCACATAATTTATCTAGTAAAGCCTACACGCCCGGCTCATCCAATCCATGAATATAACGGGGACAATTGTCACTTTAATGTCATTAATCAAGAATTATAACATTCTTGTATAATTCGAGATGTGGTTTCATGTATGTTCCTTGGCTCAGTGTTTTAACTGAAGGTATCCTGGTTGAGGATCGGTCCTTGAAAATGCACTTATCCCTTGTTGTTAGTCTAGCAAGTCGTCAACCTTAGAAAGCGGATACCTATTCTCAATTGTGACCCCATTTAGATCCCAGAAATCGACATATATCCTTATCTAAGCCATTCAGAAGGACTTGCCTCATCGGTTTCCTACCATACTTGTACTGGTCAAGGGCAGGCATAGATGGTCTGATGGACTTAAATGCTCATGTCAATTATCTTAAGGCCATTTGTAGAGCAGCTCAAACATTGGTCACGGGTGAGGTTGGCGGCGTTTTTTTTTTTTGGGTTCATTTGCCGTGGTTTGTTTTTGACATCTTCTTTCTCTACTGCAATTGTATTTCCTTTAAATAACTCAGTCAAATAATCTTCTGATAACATTATTAGCTTTTTCTATCAGATTTTGGAATTGTTGGAAGTTCTTATACAAGCGAGTAATTATAAAAGAAAGTATAATTTAAGGAATGTGAATAAGGAAATCTTAACTTAATGAAACATAATATAGCTTTTCATTAAAACATAAACTGGGGGGGGGGGGGCGGGGGGTTGCAAAGGTCCCTACATGGAAATTAAGATCAAATCATGCTAATGCAAACATCATGACAAGCAACAAACATGGATGACATCCGATACATCAAACTATTATGACCTATCTTTCAAGGTCGCGATTACAAAATTCAGCTTGGACTTATGGGTCAATCATAGGTCTCGTCCCCTTCTCTAGATGATCAATTCCACTCTTTGTACACTAATCCTTGCCCTTCTTCACCCTCAATTTCTTCAAGATGGGTAACTTCCACACCCTTTTGTCTCGTCTACCTTCTTCATGGGGTTGGTAGCCAATTTCACTTAGTGGGGGTGGCTAAGCCATGTCAGTGGGTGGAGGTGTCATTTCCCCATACACTTCCCACTAGAAGAAGTGACTTTGAGCATCCGCTCGACGCCAGTCAGTGTGATCTCCTAACAGGTCATGGGCATAAGTAAACAGGTATCCAATTGGGTTCCAGGTTTGGAAATCGAGAAAAGTCGGTCCCCCTTTGTTTCTCAACACAAAGGTAGCTTCCTATAACATGGGTTCCCTAACTTATGAACAACAATCCTTTCCACTGCATAGATCACTTCAAGCTCCGACCAACATTTCTTCCTTATAGGACAATACTCAATATTGGTCACCACTTTATGCCATTCAGTGTTCATCAACCCTCTCTTCCACAAATTAAACATGTTTCGGATTGACCTGCGATGACCATTAAGGCAAAGTCTTCGCACAAGACCCTAATTCTCAATCGGTATTCAACCAAGGTTTCACTAGGTTGTTTACGCATTTGCCTTGCCGCTTCGCAGGCTTTACCATGGGTAAGCTATTCACAAAAGAAGAAAGAATCAGATTTGTAAAACCCATTCAACCCACGCCATTCCTGTCTAGGCTTTATTTTATTCTCACCCTACCTTATTCTTCTCAAGTCTATTGGTTAAAGTCATGATTGTGGATTCTTAACCATGCTCTGATACCAACTTAAACTGTCACGCCCTAAAGTGTACCCTACACATGACAGTCCGCCACACTCAATATTTAAACTCAAGTAAGACAATCTTAGTCTCCCTATGAGTTTGAATATCGGGTGTAATGCTCACTCTCAACATACAGAGACCATACTTTGTTTCATAATAGCTTAAGAAGACATTCATAGCAACAAGAATGTGAATCATGACCGTCTTATAGAGAACTATTCTATTACATGAACTAGGGGGCATACCCCCGTTAACAATGCTAGGAATTCTCAGGCTCATAAAATTCCTTGTATTATCCATCAGGCACTGGTTCAGGGGAAACAGGATTAGAAGTCCATTTTACTTTTAGGACCCGGCCTTATCAAAAGCTTCTTAGGATCTAAGAGCTGTACCTGATGTCCACGGGTCCTCGGAGATAACCAAAGGTATTCATACTGCAGCAGGAAACTATTGGGGTATAAGCTACACTAGCTTAGTGAGTGAAACTTCCAAATCACAATTAAGACAAACATTCAAGCAAGTAATTTATCAATAAAGTGAAATGCATCAAACAAGTGAGTTCAACAAACATATGACCAGCCGGAAATCATATGTGGATGGACTTGCTCCCTCCATCCCAGGTTAACAGATTTTCGAATCCTGCGGTACGACGCCGTTTAAGCTCACAGTCAACTGAACAACAATTCGTTTTATGGATCACGATTAACCAACATATATTCGTTTTATGGATCACGAAAAACCAACAATGCTAATGCTCCATCCCCATCGTGATATGCATGAGTTCAGTTATATTTGAAATCAAATAATCAATTAATCGAATTCTTTTAGGTGGCCAAGCAATATTCGCAGACAGTCAATTCTAGTTCGTCTCTACACAAGCAATAACTTATCACCCGGCTTCGATATTCTTTACTTTCAACTTCACACATCAACAACAAACAATTATAATACCCAATTAACCCCATCATGCATAATCATTCTTTTTATCTTTACTTAGCAACTAGTGCAACTATCATTAAAATCACAAGCAATAATTGAAATCGGAAGAGATACTCACTCGGCCATGGTACGTCGGTCTCTTAGTAATAGTAGTGGTCAGGTGGTAGGGTATCGTCGTGCCGGGATCACCTACCAAATAAGAATAGCCTAATAAAAATCTCATCACTCCACTAATTCAAGCTATGCATCTAAACTACTCAAAATCGTGATTTTCGCTATTTGCGGAAGTTCCAACTTAAAACGGCCATAACTTAGTCGTTTTAACTCGGAATTTTGCAAATTTTATATCGATTTCTATCTACTTCGAAAGATCTATCTATTTCTAATATTATTTTCAAGTTTTGAAGACATTAAGGTCACAGAACAGATGGATCAGATTTGTACTGTAACGTTTCCATTTCCGAAAAATTGTGTCGCATTTAGTAAAAATGTTTCTAGTTATAACCCATGCATAGATGGAATATGAATGAATTCCTAGTATGAATGTCATGTAATGAGTTCAATGTATGCTTGATCTTGATTATTTTTAATAATGAACTCTTAAGAACTCCTAATCATTACAAGACTTCACATTAGCCATTTCCTAAAATCCATTCTTTCCAAATTTTTGCATCTCCTAGTATTTTAGGATTCTATTCCTAGAATTTAATTGTTATCTAACTAAAAACAAGTTTTTATCATCTATACTATCCAAGACCTCCATTTATGCATACAAATTCACATTTTTCACTTTGTAAATATGTTTTTAAACAAGCTTTTCACAAAAATCCGAATTTTGAAAATTTTCATTTCTTGCACTTTTCTTAGGAGAGAGGATTTGAAATTTGATAAAAATTGTATTTTATGTAGTAAAATGTAATAATTGTATTAATTAATTAGGAAACAAAATTTCTTGGAAAAGAAAATTATAATGAGTAGTTATAAGGATGTAAGAATAGGGTATGGGTAGTGTCTAGTGTAGGTTGTACTTATGAATAGTAGACAAGACATCTACTTTATCGGTTGTAAAGAAAATACGGGAAAAAGGCTATAACTATAATTTTTATAGCCCGAAAAATTATAAAATTGATATTTTTTAAATCCTTATAAAATTTCGGTTCTAACGAATATTCCGAAATATTTTTCTGATTTTGTGGTCCCGGGGCACGTTTTTCCATAATTGAGCTCGAAAAGGCCCGAAATTGAAAAATTCTCGAATTTAAAAATTTCTAAGGTTTAAAATATACTCTAAAACAATAATTCATATTCATTTACTTTATAAAACTTCTTTTGTTGTGAAACCGAAGGAAAGCCGGATCTAGGGTTTCTAAGCTCCTCTCACTAAGCTTGAACCAGACCGATATAGGGTTTCGTTCTCCGATTTCCGAAGTTTGTCCGATCACTAGGGAAACTAGGGTATACATCATAAGAATAATAATAAAAATTGGGTAATTAATAATAGTAAATTGTACTGAAAGACTCACTAATTACCGGTAGTATCGAAATACAGATAAATTTGCAAAATCAGATAATTCTAGCTATTGAAAATTTATAAAACTAACATGTTAAAGATCCCTATAAAAATATAAGTCTGACGGCATAAATAACATATTTTTAATATTTCAAATCTCAGGGTGAGCTTTTCGAAGTCGGTACCTGACCGGATTGGAATAGATCGAAAATTCGTTAATCTCATCCTTTAGAGTATCCTAGACCTAATACGAACCAATTACACCTTTTCCTCTTATTCCGACTCGTTAGTTTAGGAATACGGGATTGTCGGATCTAGGTTACGGAGTTTCTTGGGAGTTCCGGGGACTTAGATTTCCCGGTTGACTTTCAGGTTTACACCTTTGCCAATATGGAAACTGACATTTTATGCTTATATGACACATCTGATGGTGAGATTAGTTTAAAGTCGATTTCTATAAGTATTTATTATCTCTCAACGTTCTCAGAATTCTTTGGATTGAGTTCTATTCCCGAAGGTTAATCACTATTTATTTCTTAACAATTTGTTTTAGGGCCTTATTTTACCCGAGTTTATAAGTTGGAGTTAAATATAAAATTTTTCGTACGTAGAGGTTTTAGATTGTAAGTATATTGAGTTACTATTTTATTTCTGAGGACTCTTATCTTTCTCACGTTTCAGAAATTTTTGGATTCGTTCAGGATTTGGGACTTATCGAAGTTCGGTTTTGATTCGAAATGATTTTCAGGGTTTTATTTTCAAAGTTCATTTTCAGAATTATTTACTGAAATTTTCCAGGGCTTACAGCACCAAAGGCATTGATTAGTGACAGATTAACTCATTTCTGCAATATTCAAATAGAAAAGGTGCTTAGGAGATATGGGGTATACCATCAGTTGGCTACTCCATATCAACCTCAGTCAAGTGGGCAAGTTGAAGTTTCTATCAAGGAGATAAAAAGGATTTTGGAGAAGACAGTCTCTCAAAATAGGAAAGATTAGGCAAATAAGTTAGATGATGCCCTTTGGGCATATAAGATAGCCTTTAAGACACCTTTAGGCACCACCCCTTATAGGTTGGTGTATGGAAAGGCATGTCATCTCCTAGTCAAGATTAAACACAAAGCCTATTGGGCTATAAAGATGGCTAATCTTGATTTGGAGACAACTGGTGCAAAGAGAAAACTTCAACTGAATGAATTAGAGGAATGGAGATGGTTAGCCTATGAAAACAATAGGTTGTATAAGGAGAGAACTAAATACCTACATGACACCCACATTAAACATCCAAAACATTTTAAGGACGGGGATCATGTTCTTTTATACAACTCTAGATTAAGACTCTTTCCCGAGAAGTTGAGATCCAGATGGTTGGGACCTTTTACTATCACTAAAGTATTTCATTATGGGACAGTGGAACTTACTCATCTAGAGAAAGGAACATTTAAGGTAAATGGGCAAAGACTGAAATTGTTCTATGGTGAAGTGAATCTAAATGATGGTCGGGAGGAGTTGAAGCTCCTCCACGTGGAAAATTATTTGTGAAGAATTAAGGAATGTCAAGCTAGAGACAATAAACTAGCATGTGTTTTTATGATTACCTTTATATGTTTTACATCTATTAATTGTTAATACTAGTTGTTAGAATAAGCTTTGGACTATTGATACTGTGTATGTAATTGTTAGGTGATTATATAGGTTGCTGTATTTATTTGTTTTTTTAGATCATGTACTTTTTAAAAGAACACTTTTAGTGTATTAATATATATATATATATATATGTTGTAATTCAAAAAAAAGAAAACAGGGGAGCACGAGGAATACATCAATCACGGTCGTGCAAAATGGAAAGCTGCTATTTTGGTACAAAAAGTCACGATCGTGACTTATAACTCTGAATGAGATCGATGCCTACAGTAGCTACCAAGGAACAACTCACGATCGTAATTGGAGAGATACCAATTTATAAAACAAGAACAATAGCTACAGTGGCATACTTCAAGGTCGCGACATATGAAAGGGCCGAGGAAACATGAAACCAGTAGCTACTTGGGTGCAACTCACAACTGTGACTTCAGTAACCCTAGCTCATTAATAAGGTCAGTTTCTACTTGGACACACTATGCGTGATTCTCCTCTAGGTTCGAACAAATTTTTTTTACTCTCCTCCAATCCCGACCATGATTCCAGGTAAGTTCTTCTTTTATATATATGTTATCTCATTATCTCTCACTTCTCATTTCATATCATTTGTGTTTTAAACACATTATGGCCGTAACCCTAGAACATTCTCAAGAACATCCATCTTCCCACACACCACATTACACCATTACTGTCATTTCCCCAATTCATCACATATCTTGCACTCGAAAACAGGAATAGAAATGGCACCAAAGAAAGATACATCAAAAGGAAAATGAAAACAACCCATGCAGACAAAAGGGAAAAGGGTAAGAACAGAAAAATCTAAGGAGGAAGGACCATCAAGTACATCGGTGTCGATACCCATGGGATTATGGGATCATCATCATGAGAAGTTTAAAAAATTCCTTCAATCCAAGGTGATTTTACCTAACAAAATAATTGATTCGTCAGTGCTAGCAGTATATGGATTAGGTCCAGCAATGAGAAGATTGTTAAGAGACTCAGCTTGGTTGAAACTGTTCAGCCTTGAGGAGATAGCTTATAAAGAAACAATTCTAGCATTTTTTGAATCTTATCGACTTGAGATGAAAGGAATTGCCAATGCACTGGATTACATGGTCAGTTTTTACGCTTTCGAGCAGAACCATAGGATGACCATGAAGGTCTTTATAAAAGCAATGGGACTCTATACAAGGAGGAAATCCATGACCCAAGTTTCGCAAGGTTGCCTGTTTATTTGCCTTATGGGGTTGCAGAAGGAGAATTATGGGCTTCCATATCAAGGGATGAGCGTTTTTGACCTAGCAAATCAAAAGCCTCCACATTCTTTAGGCCAAGCCATAGGCTATTCCACCACATTCTGGGTCAAACTTTGAATTCAAAGCAAAGGAGTGGTGGAGCAGTTACTAAAGAAGACATTCTCCCCCTGTATAGTGCCATCAACAACTATAGAGTCAATGTGGGTTTATTGGTTGCATTGGCTATCAAACATCAAGCCGGGCACAAAATGAAGGGAATTTATGTTAGACAGATGATCATAAGAATTCTAAAAAATCTCAAATACTGGCTTACAGCAGTTCCCAAGAGCCTAAAGATGGTGTGGAAAAATCACGACCAATAGCGCATGGTACATTTAAATCTTGGGGAACATAGAGAATTGTTGCAAATCCCTCTTATGATGTAGAAGGACCAGGTTCAGCAGCTCCTCCTCCAGCACCCTCCAGTTTTTCAGTTGGTTTAGTGGCTCGTCTAGAGGCTGAAATGAAGAAAAACCATAATGTCATCCTCAAAATTTTGACCAAACTTGCTAAAGCAGCGAATGTAGACATATCTTCATGCTTTAGTGGGAGTCTCACAAGGGAGCAACCACTTGAAATTGCCCCTAGTATACCACAATTCATTGGACCACAAGAACAAGTTGAAGCACTCGATTTAGCAGCTTTGAAAGTAGGTGAGCCATACTACTCCAGTGATGAGGATGCAGCGAAACTACTAGCAGCAAGGATGCATGGCGAGGATGATGAACAGAGTGATGGTGGATTACCAAGTGACATGGACAGTGAATTAGATGGGGAAAGCAGTTGAAGCTGATCAAGGGCTACTGGCTAACTCATTTTCTTATCTCTTTTTGTCTTAGGTAACCTGGTTTCATGAGATGTTTTATATTGTATACATGCAGAACTCATGTGGTTGGTTTTTAGTTGACTTTCATTCTATTTTTGTTTTAGTTAATTTTAATTATTGGTTATTTTGTGAACAAGGAACACCCAGTTTTTGTTTATGGTGATTTGGCTATATGAATGGAAGGAAAAGATATCAGATTCAGATTGAACTACTTTGGCTAGGGGAGTTCTATTCTCTATTCTTGGTTTTCTTTCTTTTAACTGTTTTGTGCCTTATTGAGACATTAGGGACAATGTATGCAATAAGTGTAGGGAAGGGAGCATAGTTGGCATGCTAATTTGGAGTTGGTGATAATGAATGCCTGTTATATGTTTTTAACTACACTAAGCTGTGTTGAACTTACTAAATTTTGTTGAAGTTAGTAAATTGAAAAGATTAAAAAGATATGGTGCTTACATGAGTAAGGATACTGATTTTTATTTGTGTTGGAATAAAGGATTGAATCACATGAAAGACTTCCTTTTTGTGTATATTTCTAAGGCTAGAATAAATTTGTGGAATCATTGTAAGATAGACTTGCTTGCTTTTAGATTGAGACTCTGAACTTAAGTAGCATAAAATTATAAAGTTAAAGGATTCAAGTTCAAATTCTCTATTAAATCTCAATTGTGAATGAATGTCACAATTAAGTGATCTTTAGTACAAGTTCAAAGGATACTAATCACTTGGTGATCCTCCCCCAGATTATTAGTTTCTTCTTCTTTTTCTCTAAGAAAAAGAAAAAAAAATATTATTATTATTTTTAAAGCATGTTGTTGTAGTGTTTGAGGTTCGAAGGGATCCTTTTAAAACCTGGTCACCTAAGGTCATATGGCCCAGGATTGACCGACCAAGGATTTCACTTCAACACTAAAATTGCTTAGAAATAAAAGTTCAGTGAATTCTATAACTCGAATGAGTAAGTTAGTGGGACGCTTTTTTTTTTTAAGGGAATAACATCTGTTAACTTGAGTGATGAACTTGGGATTATCGGCGAAAAGTTCGCTACATGGGTTATAAAATTCTCAAAAAGATGAGACTGGACTTGAAAAACAAAACAAGAACAATGAGAGAAAAGAGAAAAAGAACATTAGAGGGGAGAAAACCAGTGGATTTGTTGATGTGCATGCTTGTATTAAAGAATCTGATCCTAGATTAAATCTGAATTGAAAATCAAAAGAAGAATGGAAAGAGAGTACTTGAATTCCTTTGTACATGCACATCAGGAAATACTACTTTTGTATTAGAATCTCTTTTTAAAGGTAAGGTTCAAGACTAATTTACTGTGATTAGCCTAGTGATTATAGCCGATTGAATGAAGCATTAAGGATGTTAATAAATGTAAAAATTCCTGAACTTCGACATAGATACAATTTTACACCATTGTTTGTTTTCAAAATTAAATTTTCATTGGCTTCTTGCTTGAGGACAAGCAAGGCTTAAGTGTGGGGATATTTGCGAGGCATGATATATCTCTATTCGAAGTAGTTATTTAAGTGCCAAACAAGTCCAATTTAAAGTTTATTGACTTAATTTATAGGAGAATTAGTACTTAATCGTTGTTTATGTTCATTTCAGGTCAAATTGGAATTTAATGGAGCTATTAGGAGGAATCAAAGAGGAAATATGATCAAGACAAGAAGAATCACGACTGTGAATTCAAGTAACAGTAGAGGAGTTCAAACCCATCTAAAAATCATGGTCGTGGTTGATGGGAACTTCGAGAAAATCAACGCTAGTACTTACCCAGCATAGAGTCATGACCATGATTGGTGCTTTGATGATTGAAGTTTGGAAGGTGAATCAAAGTCACGACCGTGATAATTGGAAAGTCACAAATATGACTCTTACATTAGTTTTCCCAAACAGTATACCCACTAGTAAAAGTCGTATATTTTCATAAAAAACCTTTAGGAAAGTTATTAGACATATAAATACCCTATTCCTAAGGGTGAAAAAAAAAAAAACCTACTTCCCTTGTTGTATCGTCACATCTGTTCATAGTTTTCTTTTAAGGGAATCATTGCAATAGTCCAACATTCGTAGAATGTACTGTGGAAAATTCCAGGAGAACTCGAGGGAGACGACTGGGATTTGTGTGTTTGTGATTTGTAACAACATTTCTACCATTGTATTGAAAAGGGTTTCTTCTTTTTCTCTAATTCTGATCTTACTTTCTATTAAAATCATGTCTTTTTTGAGTTTGTATTAGTGTTCTATCATGTGTGAGTAGTGGGTTTGGTTTATGAAGTCATATTAACATGAATTATGCTTTTAATTGTTAGTAATTCGCTTAATTACAAATTTCTAAAGATAGAACTTCATAAAAGTTAGGAAATTGTAGTGCATGACATTCACCTACGCTAGATCTCGATGGAAAATATTGAGAAACAATTCCATTGAGTAGATCTAAGTCATTAGAACAAACTATTCCTATTGATATAGATATTAATAGGAAGTTTACTGCATGTTTTTAAGGAATTTGAGGACAACAGGAGTTCTTTAAGGAAATTCTGATTTGTCCATTCACTTAGAAGAGATTCTAGTGGATGCAAATTTGGATTAGCTTTGGTTATTTATGAGAATACTGACCATGAATCAAGAATTCCAATAGATAAGTAATTAATAGGATGAATTGTTATTTAATCATGTTAATTTGATGAAGTAAACCTATTGTTTAATTTGAGTTTAATTTTGTTGTAACATTGCTACTGTGTTGTCTTGATGATATTCTGGAGTTAGTGTAGTTTAGTTGTAAATTTAGATTTAATTCACTTAATTTGATCATTCGATTGCTAGATAACATGAAGGTTAATTTAGTACTAGTGCTTGACATGTTCCTTGAGGAGACGACCCTATACTTTATTCTATACCACTGAACGATAGGTACACTTGCCTGTCAATCCGAGTAAAGAAGGGCATATGGGTTTATAAATCACAAAAACAAGACAATAAGGGTTTTATGTTCAACATGAGTGAGTTCATGAGTCTTGTTGAGACCCGTGTCAAACATAGTGACTTTAATCCATGAAAATCTTACTTCTAAGCTCAACATGAGTGAGTACACGAGTTGTGTACTTGTGTAGTTATGTACTTATCTGTGTAGAAGAATATAACCTCTAACACAAGTTGTGTTCGTACTTGTGCATGAAATAGCTTTTTAAAAATTTATGTTCTCTTTATTAAAGACCTTTTAAACTTGTTCAAATCCATCCATAAATGTTTAAAGTCACTTTAAGACCTCGAAAACACTACTAAATTAATTACCTATTTTTCCTTTTCCCTTGTAGTTAAACCCTTATCTCTAAACTAAATGTATATGCAAATGCTGATAAATTTTAGGCAGGAGTGAAAGCTATATGAAGTATAACCTATCGATGAAAATGATTCTAAATGCTTCATTTACTTTGCAACTCAGGTCAAAAAGATTTTAGTTTCACAATGAATCTATATTCTAGGTATGTGTATTACCATGTGTGTTGCTTGTGCATGTTAGAATAGTTTAATAAATGGGTAAATTACATTAGAAGATCATAACGTTTGGAAATAAGTTCATTTGAGTTCACAACGTCTCAAGTGGTTAAAAAAGGTTACAGTGTTTAAGCAGTAAGTTCACTTTCAGTCACAACGTTTTAAATGGTTAAAAAGAAGCCACAACATTTAGAGAAATAAGTTAATTGAGTTCACCATTGCCATGTGTCATAACGTGCTAGATCTTCTAAGTTAATTTTAAATATTTCTTCTATTGATGCATATCAATAGTGACCTCAATTAACCCATTTCCCTAAATGTTAAGACCTCTTTTTAACCACTCGATACCTTGTTACCTCAAATGATTTTACCCTCAAACGTTGTATCCTTTTCGGTGTAACTTACTCATTTAATAAAATCACTATAACATATCCGACCTCAATTGTTGTGTGTTGCATATGTTTGGTTATGGTTTATGGGCCAGAAGTATAGGTGATGTCAACGTGGCACCACAATGATCTTTGTGTGATATTGTCCTTAGTAGAGTCGCAATTGAAGATGATTATGGGTAAATTTAAGATTGGACTCATGGACTCTTGGATGTTTGGGAGTAAATATTATACATATGTATTATATATCTATATATATAAAGATGTGTTGTCAGGATATTGAGTTATCTCTATATTGATTGATAGATCTAAAGCAAAAATAATAACGGGTTGTTGTTGTATTAGTTAAATATGTGTGCATGTAAACCCCCGAATTTTTTGAATCGGTTTAGCATAAAACCCTAAACCGGAAGTCAAACGGAACCCTAAAGGTCAACAAAACCCTAGTTTACCGTAACCGATTAAGTCTGGCATTGCCGTTTTCTTTGGCCCTGGAAAACGAAGTTAGGATGATTAGCTAGAATAGTTCGTAATTACCATAGGTTTTATAAAAATATCAGTTTCGCGAATTGCGGGTGTCCTTTGAACCCGATTGGATACAGTTCTCGAAAAATGTGTGTAAGAGCCCATAATAGTAAAAATATTCCAAGTACACCGTTAGACTCGTAAAAATATAAGTTTTCCAAAAATATCAGTTTCGTAATTTTTCGGTAAGTAAAAATAACAGATATCGTATTTATATGTGTATTTTCTTACTATCGGTACTTTATTAGTCATATCTATCTTACATTACACTATTCATTACTATTCTACACTATTTTTTTATCTCTATTTTTTCTTACACCTATTCTTGCACACTACGTAACCTATAATTCTTACTTTTACCTTTCCCTATACTTTATTTCACATCTACCTTACATATTACATCTTTTATTTAACAAAAATAAAAAAAAATGAAATCTCGCGCACCCCCACCCCCCTACACCCCTCAATTTGTTTCAATTTTCATTTATTTTAATCACAAAAAAATCCCTCCACATTTTCCTATAAATACCCCCTTCCTCTTTCACTTCTTTCAACTACCCACAAATTTCTTACCAAAACTCTCTCAAATTCTCCTCTCAAAACTCTCTCAAAATACCATCCTAAAACTCTCTCAAAATAATTCCACAACAACCTCTACCAACAACTAAAACTCATAACCACATAACCATACCAAAGTCTTCTTTAGGTAACTACCTTCTTTCATTTTCTTCTTCCACATGTCATGTAACTTTACATGACCATAGTGTGAGTTTCTAAAGACTACAAGTTATGGAAGCTACATTATGTTCATGTATTTTTCTTGTTCATGAAAAATCTATTTATATTCTTGCTATTATTTTTGTTCATATTA
Source organism: Combretum micranthum (assembly GCA_024138025.1). Lineage (NCBI taxonomy): Eukaryota > Viridiplantae > Streptophyta > Magnoliopsida > Myrtales > Combretaceae > Combretum > Combretum micranthum. Next base: position 64,109 of record JAMXBD010003317.1, read on the forward strand.
TTGCTACTATATCTAAATATTATTATATATATATATATATATACACATATTCTTTAGAGCATATAAGCTCACTTGCAATTTATTTACTTTCCTGCAATTTATTTATTAATTCCTTGCAATTTATTTACTTATTCCTTATTATTTTAAGACTAGTCTCTAGTCTTAGACTTGTCCTCATCAAGTCAAAACAAGTTTTTCTTTCTTTCTTTCTTTCATCTTATTTTATTTTGGGACTAGTCTACTTTTTAGTCCCGGGAGTCTTGAAAAAGCTAAGACTCCAATACTTGACTTTATTATTTATGTTTTATGTTATTTTTGCTTACTTTATTCTCATAGTTCATGTTCATTTATATCGTTGTCCAAAGTTTCAAGTTCTAAAAATAAATTGACAAAAAGAGATTTTTGACACTTAGAAAGAAGTTTATGTAAAGAAGAAAATCTATGGTTTGAAAACAAAAATAAAATTATTTCTTTTCAAGTTACAAGAAGAAACCAATAAGATTTTAGAAACTATTTTTACTATAAAAAGTTCTTAAGTCACATATTGTTCCACATTGTTTTTATAAAAGAAAAAAAATTTTCATGCATGGATGATTCTATGAAAAACATAAGATATGAGGAAAAAATGAGGAATTTTCAAATAAAGATTTTTGCAAACAAATAGACAAAGGAATTTGTACAAGAAAAATGAATAGAGATAATAGGGTATTTTCTAAAAACTCTAAATAATATTAGTGTACAAAACTTAGAAGGAAGAAAAAAATTATTTTCAAAACGTTACTTGGATATATATGAAACTTTTTGTAAAATAGAAAGAAACAAAATAGCTATTTCAAGGAGTTTACAAACACGAAATTCTTATTTTCCTAAAATAACTCCAAAACCGACATGGTTTTACTTAAGTAAAATAAATGGACAGCAAAACACTTGAGCATGAATAAATATGAGCTAAGTAGACATAAAAGAGCATTTTTCAACTATATAGATAATTAAGTACTTATCAAACAAATTTTGATTTCTTAAAACCAAAGTTGTTTTGTGTTGGAAAAATTCGTGGTGAATTTTTTCGCCACTGTTTCGGGGCCTATATGACCTTGTTTGTTAAAAATAATTTTGGAAATGGGTAGATCTTTTCGAGTAGGTAGAAATCAGTATATTATATGCGCGATTCCGAGTTAAAATGACTAAGTAATGGCCATTTTAAGTTGGACCAGTCCTTATACGAACTTTAACGTTCTTTTGACATTGTTTTGTCAAATTTCAAGAAAAATCATCAAAGAATACTCATTGTGGGTATTTTCTTTGGCTAGGTGACCCGAGGAAGGATTCCTTTACCCCGAGGATTATTACGATTAAGTGGAGTGTGTGAACGACTCATCCGCTTAGAGGAATAGTCGACATGGCATCATGAGTTTATTTCCATTGAATGCTATACTTGTTGTGCTTGTAAATTAGTTGCATTAGAATTAAGAAAAGATAAACCGATGTGTATGTAAAATAATTCTTTGAAAGAAAAATAAGAATATCGGAGCCGGAATTATTTTAAATGTTTGTTTTAGTATAACATTTGATTTGTATGAAATTCCTTGATCGCCTTAAATTCGAAAATAATTATGCTATGACTTTATAAATAAATGAATTCATGCATACCATGAAGTAAGTCACATTGCATTTTGGGTTATTATCCTTGGGTGAGAAGGATAGTAAGCTCATGTCGAAAGCAACACTTGGCGGGAGATCCGAAAGCGATTGCTTGGCGGCTTAAGGGAAATGCTTGGTGGAAGATCCGAAAGCAAGTTCAAACCCCGAATGGAGGGCGCATATCCATTCAACATATAGTTCCCGGAAAACTATATGCTTGTTTGCTCACGTTTATGTCGCATTACATTTGATTATTTAATCAACTTGTTTGAAATCTTGTTACAAGAAGTTATTTATGAAAATAGTTCTCACTAAGCCTATTAGCTTATACCTCCATAGATATCTTTTGCACTTTCTCTGCTTATGGTTAAGGCTATGTGGACCCTGCGGGCAGGTAATTTCTTTTTTTTGGGTAATAGAAATTTAGATAAAGTGTAGTATTAGTATTGATGTACCAATACTCATGTAATAGATTAGTGATAAAAGGGAAATGTCCCTAAATTTGTAAAACCATTGATATGAATGAATGATTATTATGAATCCTCTTTTCTTAATGTGCTATTATATCTTCTTAAACTTCATAATTCCATATATGGTCCTCTAAAGTTATGAAAGTACGCCTTACACTTAACATAAAAGCTTTTGGGAATGGCTAAGATTGCCATACTTAAGCTTTAATATTGAGTGTGGCAGACTGTCACGTTTAGGGTACCCTTTGGGGCGTGACAGTGCATGTGATCAATCTATGCTTGTTCATGCTCTTGTGTTTGTGCCAGTACCATATTGGTCTTTAGCTCACTATTTTCTTATTTTAAGTTCAGGTGATGCTCCTTTCATATTTGACTTGTCTGGGCATGACCTAGTGGTGGACTATAGGGATGACTCTAGTGGAGATTGTCACGCCCCAACAGGTACCTTAAACATGATAGTCCGCCATACGTAATATTAGAACTTGAGAATGACTAACTTAGTCACTTGAAAGCTTTCATATTGATACAAGGCACACGTTCACAACAAAGGAGACCCGTAGAGTTATGCATTTTAAGATAATGGTAGCGAAACATTCAAAACAATGCTATTATGATTCATCAAAATATAAAGTTCTACAACTTCTACAGGCATTCCCTTGATTAGTCTCCATAATAACATAGTCTTACTAAGACAAATACTAAAATTAGAACATTTCCAAGGAAATCTAATCTAAGACTTCAAATAGAATTTCCTTCAAAAGCTTCCCAAAAGCGTAGGTTCTACCCGAATGGTCAAGGTGGTCTCAGGTACAAAATGAGGATCCTGCAACATCAAAAATCTATTAGGGAGTAAGCATAACTAGCTTAGTGAGATAATCCTTACGCAAAAGTACTCATAACAAACATTCAAATAAGTCCATTAAACAAGCATATAAAATGCAAACAACCATATGATCAAACAATACATACGACTATCCGGTTTCGTATATAGAATGGATTTACCCCTCCGTTGTAGGTTAAAAAATGCTTTGAATAGGTCATAACCGATCTCCTTGAAATTTGCACATGTCTTGGGATTCCAATCAACCGTACTACTAGTCCCCGAGCTTTCCTTACTCAAAATGATCGATCCAGCTCGGCTATACCATGAGATCATATTTTCGAACGTCCTAATTCCTCAAGATATAGCTAGATAGCTTACATTTCCAATCCCACACTGAGGAGTAGTAGCAAAATGCGAAGATCATATTCTAAATGATATGCACATCAATTTAGTTTTAAGGGATTTCCAATTCGACATTAATTCATTTAAGGTGATCAATCAATATTTGCACACACAAACAATATATATAGAGACAATTAATATTAATCAATCAACTGAGCTTCGATATACTTATTGTTTATTGACTACACAAAGCGAATCACATACATAGATCCCATGATAACCCGCATGCAATCAATTTTTATCTTTTCCTAACATTTAGTGCTCTATTCTACAAGCACATGCGCGAATACATAAAACGTAAAGGAAAACTCACTCGGCCATGGTGATCTCTATTAGTCGAAATAATCTTCAGGAAATAGAATATCTTGGTCCTCATCACTGAAACAAAAGAAATAACTAAAATGAGTATTTCATCCAAGATCTACTTAAATTTTTTTAACTCTATCTAATTAAATTTGTCAAAATTCGGTATTAAGAAAATTCTAACTTAAAATGGTCATAACTTTCTCATTTTAATTCGGAATTTAGCATATAATATGTCGTTTTCTACCTACTCAAAAAGATCTATCTATTTATAAGGTGATTTATATCATAAAAGATTATTTAGGCCTCAAAATAGTAGGTTACAGATTCATCACGAATTTTCCAACCTTTGAAAACACAATTTGTAAACCCCAAAAATTTCCACATTAGTACACAACTCTAAATTAGAAAGTATGAACTAGCTAGAAAACCTAGAACTAAAAAAAAAAAAAAACCAAGAATAGATCAATGAGCTGAATTTAGCTAGATTAGGATCTAAAAGCCTGAATAAAACTTCTTTGACCTTAATTGATACCAAAAATGAGATTTCGTATCTTGAGCTGAAACTCAATATATAATTAATGGCAACCCAAAATTTCAAATCCCGAAAGTTGTCATACAATATTCAACTTCAATTGTAATTGGATTCATTCATATCACGATGGGAATGGAGCATTAGCATTGGTTGGTTTTTCGTGATCCATAAAATGAATATGTTGATTAATCGTGATCCATAAAACGAAATTGTTGGTTAATCGTGATCCATAAAACGAATTATTGTTCAGTTGACCATGAGCTTAAACGGCGTCGTACCACCGCAGGATTCGTTAATCTGCTAACCCGGATGGAGGGCGCAAGTCCATCCACATATGATTTCTGGTTGGTCATATGTTTGTTGAACTCATTTGTTTGACGCATACACTTGTTTGAATGAATTGTACTTAATTATGATAAGGAAGTTCTTACTCACTAAGCTAGTTAGCTTACGCCCCGATAGTTTTTACTTATTGCAGCACGAGTTTATCTGGCTTAGACTGAGGCAAGCCACAGCACAGGTACCGGAGATAGGAGTTTCCCATAGAAGTTTACTTCATTCTTTTTGTATAGACTTCCGTTGGAAACTAAAGGACTCTGGATGACTGTAATGGACTTGATATTATTTTGCAGGGGAATGCCCCTTAGATTTTGTAAAGTATAATTATGCGTTTTGGTTTATTATCTATGGCTAATGAATGCCACATTAAACTATTTAACTCCATTGGTTGAGTATTCTATTGTCGTAAAGGAATGCGTTACATCTATATATGACTCCCGAAGGGCTCGGATAGGGAATTCGAGAGTCTTATTTAGTATGTGGCAGGCTGTTACGTTTAGGATACCCTATGGGGCATGACAAGATCTGTATGATTATTATTGATCATGCAAATTTTATTTATGGTTCAAGCTAATCCAACAACTTGTTATGTTAAGTTGATGATTTTTAGTATGCTACCCTTAAAAACTTTAACAGACTACAGACGAAGACTGAGTGTTCTAGTGGAAGATCTAACATTTGCAAGCAACCCTAAGACATTGGATCAAATTTTGAGTAAATGGAGACATGGATTGATTCCACTTTTTAGAGATTGGCTATTTCTAATGGAGAAAACTCACCCTAATCTAGGTTATGCTATTGAACTAACATATAGTTTTGAAAGATTCATTGGCAGGAATGGTGGAGCAATAGAAATAGATAATGTAGTGTTCATAGTGTCAGTGAATTCCGAAAGGCTCCAGATTTTAGGATATGGGAGTATATTAGTAGAGGCTGGATATATGCTCATGATTTTAGGGAGGACTACGTTGGTATACGTAGCACTGATCCGTACACTAACAAGTGGATGATTTATCATCTTAGCAATTGCAAGTTTCCTAAGGAGGTATTATAGTGTCGACCTGCCATTATACCGATAGTTGAGTCAGATGTCCTGAGTTCTCTTGGTCCCTATGACACTTTTTCCCACAGGATCACTCAAGATACGTATTACCAATTAGAGGATGAGGAAGGAGGCCAAACAAAAGAGGTGCAACCAGTATTGATCTAGAAGAAAATACTGAGAGGGCAAAGAAGGCCAGGACAGAAAGTGATGTGCCAGGTCCACAAGAGTCAGAACCTTTGGATTTCACACATAGTACTTTTAGCAAATATGGTGTATGGAAAGGAACGCCCCACGGAGGTTGGATATGCGGTGAGGATGCAGTATTTGTACATGAGGTTAAGCAAGCTCCAAAGACGCAAGGAGTATAGCATGATGGATCTAAGCTTAGTTTAGCTCCACTTGGACAACGTGTTAAGATCCATGAGTTAAGCAGTAGCGACTCCAGTGATCATGATGAGTACCCACAGTTGGATGCCCGAGATAAAGGCAAGAGACCACTTTACCCCAGTCCCTAGAGAGTTTAGTTGAGAGAGTGCTCTTTTATGTTTTGTAGCTAGACTAAATATGTATGACTTATGGTGATGTTCTTTTGATGATCTAGTAGTTAGATAGTTAATGCAAATTTTGATGTTGTATATAAAGCACTAACTCTAGAAACTCTAATATGATGTGATGCATATGTATATTTTAATTTCATGGTTATGTGAATATATGAGATGTTAATGACCTGGATGACATGTTACGAGAAATGTTATGTGTATTCTTAAGTTATGAAAATTATACATGTATGAATTAATGCTATAAAGGAAGTAACAATGAGCATAATTGATGCAAATAAATGATTACAATGAGACATAAAAACTTACCTTATTTAGTATGTAATTTATGGTAGAGTGCCAGGAACGAGAGGTAGAAGGGGAAAACCTGCAAGAATACAAATGAATCCGCCTAATAATGAACCAGCACCACAACCTAATCGCTTGGAGACTATTTTGCAAGCAATTCAACAACTGAACACCTTAATCTTACAAGCCTTGCAAGGTAGACAAGTACCACCTAGGGCACCACCTGCTGAGGCACCACCTATGCCTCAAGCATCTGCTAGAAGAAACGAGGAACGTGTTGCATCGATTCAACCACCTGTGGAAGAACCAAGAAATCAAGAGCAACGTGTTGAATCTGCACTTGAAGTGCAAGGACCACCTCGATACAATCATGAGTTGTTGTTTCCACCACCTTTGAGGCCACAAAGGAACATGTTACCCAAATTTGCTACGTGTAACAGATACTTTAAGGGAATGCCGGGAAAGCCGAAAGAAGCAAAAGATTGGCTGTCTCAAATTAAGCGGTATTTTAATGTTTTTCAGATACTTGAAGCTCTAAAAGTACCATATGGAACCTACTTGTTATGACTAAGGGCAAGAATATGGTGGAATTCAAAGCAAAGAGGATTGCCACATCTCGTGACGTAGGGAGTTTTCAGACAAGGAATATCTCCCGGGCAGCTTGAAAGCAAGGTATAGTACTGATTTAATGAATTTGACCCAAGGGAGTAAGACGGTTGATGATGAGTATGAATATGAGTTCAATCGACTACTACAGTTTGCCTTAGACGCATACAAAGACAGTGATGAATTTAAAAGGCAAACTTTTATGGTTGGATTGGAGCCCCACTTTCAGAGGAGGCTTGCTGAATTTGAGATATTGATTTTACTGCTATAGTGGAGAAGGCAAGAGTGATAGAATGCGCTAGAAAATATGAAGTGGAAAGGTATAAGAAATAGGGGCAAACACTTGGAAAAAGAATCATGAAAATGTGGGAATGAGTACCACTCCTAAGAAAGGAAGGTTTTTTAAGCCAATTGGAAATGCGAAAGGTGGTAATATCAAGAGAAGTAATGTTATCTTTTGGAAATGCAAAGGCATTCATTACCCAAGAGATTGCCCACATCTTCAACATAGATGCTTTTATTGTGGTGAAAGTGGACATAATCTCGCCAAATGTCCAAAACTAGCAAGTGCGACCTGCTTTATCTGTAAGAAGTTTGGTCATATATCAACCTACTATCCCCAAAGGGGGTACTGTAGCAGCTGGATCATCACAATCTAAAGGGATTGATGGAGTAAAGCATCAAAAAGAAGGCAATGCTAATACTAGCAAAAATACTAGAATGGCTAGGATTTATGCTATGCACGGAGCTCCAGCTGATGAGGAGGAGGTAGAGGAGGAAGATGCTGAAAACATATGGGATGGAGTTGATTTGGATGATACCGGACTCATTGCAGGTATGTTATTATATTTAAAGCAATAGTATGAGAAACGAACACTTTAGATGCACAATAAATACTTTTATAAGTCATATTTAACATGAAATGCATAATTGATAAATAGGAACAATACAAGTGAAAGAACGTTCAGTGTATGGCCTATTTGACATCGGCAAGACACATTCATTTATAGACGCTGCATTAGCCAGACAACTAGGTCTAACATGTGAAGCTATGAATAAAGGATTAGGGATCACTACACCTACATGAGGCATGGTTATGACTCGAGAGATAGTAAAAGAATGGCCAATACAGATTAGGGATCAAGGATCAATTGTTGATCTAATTGTAATAGATCTATACAAATATGAGGTTATTTTGGGAATGCCCTGGTTGACTACCACAAAAGCTAAGATCGATTGTCGTCTCAAAACGGTATCCTTTATGAATTGTTAAGGAGAAAGAAAGGAGTACTAAGGAGAAATACTCCGAGACAGTGGAGCCAAAATAACAACAATTGAAGTTGATGATGATGGAATTGAGAAGTTAGGCAAAAATATTTTAGGAGCTATGGATGGAGAATAAGAGAAACATGATATTCATATTATAAGAACTATTTGTGAATATCCAGATGTATTTCCAGAGAAATTACCTAGTTTACCTCCACAAAGAGAAGTAGAATTCTCCATTGATTTGATGTCCGGAATAGAACCAGTATCAAAAGCTCTGTATTGAATGGCACCTATAGAATTGAAGGAATTAAAAGTGCAATTGCAGGAATTGATGGATAAAGGATTCATTAGATCTAGTGTATCACCATGGGGAGCCCTGGTATTGTTTGTTAAAAAGAAAGATGGTTCGTTGAGACTCCGTATTGATTATAGGGAATTGAACAGGGTAACCATCAAGAACAAGTATCCATTACTGAGAATTGATGATTTGTTTGATCAACTACATGGAGCAAAAGTATTTTCCCGTATTGATCTCAAATCAGGATACCATCAAATCTGAATCAAAGCAGAAGATATACCTAGGACTGCATTTTAAACTTGGTATGGCCATTATGAATTATTTGTTATGCCGTTCAGACTGACTGATGCACCAGTAGTATTTATGTATTTGATGAATCGGATTTTTCGACCATTGTTGGATATTTGTGTAATTTTGTTCATAGATAATATATTGGTATATTCACCATCAGAGGAACAACATCAAGAGCATTTGAGGGGTGTATCGCAGATTTTGAGGGATAACAAATTATATGCTAAATTGTCAATGTGTGAATTTTGGCTTAAGAGCATATTGTTCCTTGGACACATTGTATCGAGAGAAGGAAATTCTGTGAATCCTGCAATGGTCAAAGCCATCGTGGAATAGAAAAGACCCGATAGTTACTGAAATAAGGTGTTTCTTGGGATTAACAGGATGTTACAGAAAATTTGTATGAGATTTTTCAAAGATTGCGAGACTATTAACACAATTGACGAAGAAAAATGAAAAATTTGAACAGAATGAGAAGCGAGAGCAGAGTTTTCAGGAATTGAAAAAGAGATTAGAATCAGCACCAATATTGGTCCTAACCAATGATCAAGACCCATATGCTATATACAGTGATGTGTCCAAAAATGGTTTGGGATGCATATTAATGCAAAATGTAAAAGTAATAGCATATGCCTCCAAAAAATTGAAACCCCATGAGATGAATTACCCTACTCATGATTTGGAATTAGTTGCTATTGTTTTTGCCCTCAAAATTTGGAGACACTATTTATATGGACAAAGGTGTGAAATTTATACTAATCATAAAAGTTTGAAGTATAAATTCACACAAAAAGAGTTGAACATGAGGCAACGACAATGGTTGGAGTTAATAAAGGATTATGATTTAGGTATCAATTATCATCCAGGAAAAGTGAACGTTGTTGCTGATGCTTTAAGCCAGAAAAATTATGGAGAAGTAGCCTCGATGCTGATGGAGCAAAAAGAACTCATTAAGGAATTTGAAAGAATTGAGTTTAGGATTCACGATGCAAGGTCTTGACGCTGAAGTTGGAAATCTAATTTTGGAACCTACCTTACTTCATCAGATCAAAGAAGCTCAAAAAGAAGATGTATAATTTCAAAGGATCATCTAAGAATACCACAAGATAAATATAAGGATTTCGAGTAGATGATGAAGGAATCTTTAGAATGGGCAACAGAATGTGTGTACCCCATAAATCAAACTTACGGCAGAAGTCAATGCAGGAGGCACATAATTCAGGATATACTGTCCATCCTAAAGAAACGAAATTGTATCAAGAGTTGAAAAGTGCATATTGGTGGAACGGGATGAAAAAGGATATAGCGGAATTTGTGGCTAAATGTGAAGTATGTCAAAGGGTTAAAGCTGAACACCAAAAGTCGGGAGGATTGTTGAAGCCATTACCGATTCCTAAATGGAAATGGGATCAGATCTCTATGGACTTTGTATGTAAACTACCCAAAACAAGTGGTACACATGATGTTGTATGGATCGTTGTGGATCGACTCACTAAATCAACACATTTTATACCAATAAATATGACATATCCACTGGAAAAGTTAGCATGGATATATCTTAAAGAGATTGTTTGATTACATGGAATACCAGCCAGCATAGTATCGTACAGAGATCCACGCTTTGTTTCTAGATTCTAGAATGGATTACAAAAAGCGTTAGGGACACAGTTAAAGTTCAGTACTGCTTATCATCCCCAAACTAATGGACAAACAGAGAGGACTATACAAACTTTGGAAGAGATGCTAAGGTCTTGTATACTGGAATTTAAGGGAAATTGGGATCAACACTTACCTTTGGTGGAATTCGCGTATAATAACAGTTATCATTCTAGTATTGGAATGCCACCATATGAAGCACTTTATGGTCGGAAGTGTAGATCATCATTATTTTGGGACAATTTGGAGAGAATAGCTGTTGGACCTGAATTGGTACAAGAAACAATAGATAAGGTAGTAGTGATAAAACTGTAATATACAAAAATAAAGATGGAAATACAATGAATTATGAATCATGAGATTATATAGGATGAGTTTAAGGTCAAAATAAGTAAATTGTAAATGTTTTAGTTCGGTTGTAGAACAAATGTTGAAGTTCAGATTTCTGCAATTTTTGACAGCTTGTACGGCGCCTCCTAGAGAATCTATGTCGTCGGCTTAGAGACGGCGTAGGATGGGAACAGTAGCATTTTTCTTAACGCTGGGAGGAATGTCGCCGGTGTTCATTAGGGTTTCTTTCGACACCGGCGGGGAACGCCACCAGCGTAGGGCTTGGATTTGCCGGCGTATGTAATAGAATCGAAGCTCCGGGAATTCAAAGCCCTGATGAACGCTGCCAGCGCTCGTGTAAATTTTGCCAACGTAGGGTATATGCTGGCAAGATCTACACGTACGCCGCCAAATTTATATAAATACGAGATGCGAAAAACGATTTTGACAGAAACATCATTTCATATTTCTCCTTCGTATAAGAGAGTTTTGGAGTGTTCTTGGAGATCTAGGCTTGGAGAATCATCCGGAGGGTTTTTTCGATCCAAAGTAAGTAATTTTAACCTTCTCTCATGAATTAAATATGAATTTGTATGAGTTTGCTTAGGGTTTTGTGGCGTTCTTGAAGGAAAAACATGGGACGGATTTAGATCTTAGATTTGATCTGTCTCGATTGGATAAGAAGTGAGTGTTGTGATTAAAACAAGCAAGTATAATGTTCTCATATCAGATTTATACGAATTTCATGCAACTTCTAAAGATTTTGTGATTTGTTTGCATGAAGGAAACCCTAGTTTTGGTTGGGATCTGAATTTGTGGATGTGAGTTAGATTTTGGTGATCTAAATCAGTAAGTTTCATCTTTTTCTGATGGAGTTGAATAATGTATGATTAGATGATCATTATGTGTTCTTGTTGTCATATAATATTAGGGTTTTGAAGGATTATCAAATTCTATAAATTGTTGTGAAAGATTTATCGGGTTAGATGGTGCAACTTGATGATTTTTTTTGTCAGGATAGGATTTTGGGAGTTGTAGTACATTAGGGTTTGTTTATATCGTGTTTTTATTTGTTAATATATAAATATATGATGTTTACAGGAATTTGGAGATTTGAGTTTGTTGTTGAATTGTTAATATTGATTGAAGTATTGTGGAGATTTGGGAGATTTTGTTGTGGTTGAGTGTTGTCGATAAAGGATTGTAGGAGATACAAATTGGAATTTCCTGAAATTGATAAAGTTATGACCAATCCTTGCTTGTTGTTTTTGCCTGTAAGTTTAGTATTGATTGAATGATTGTAGGAACAGAATTTCTTAACAAACTTAATCGTTATTCGGGTTAATAGTTATATAATTGATTGTGCTTGGCTTTGACCAGTAAAAACTTGGCAGACAGTGATATTGGTGAGGCACCTGATGATCTTGGTGTAAGGTTGTCCCTAGTGGACTCGTGCCTTGATATGATTCCGGTAGAATTAGGTGTTTTGGATTCGAGGTGTTTGGGGAGTACCCACTCATCTCTATATGTATATGATTATTATTTTCAAAAAGTTGTTTGATTTTTAATGGAGTAGGAGTAACTCCGAGTTCAGGATTAAAGTATACCTACTACTGAACTGTGTTGTTGTGTTGGCTTAAGAAAGACAATAATATGATTGTTTGTATTAGTTTAAGTTGCATGAATTGTATGCCTTTTGTATGCATATGCATTTGTTTTTGGATTGGAGTTATCGTACTAGGCGTCGCCACTCATTCTTTTAAATTTCAGGTACAGGTGAAGAAGATATAGCGTATGATCAATCCGGTTACGATTTATTCTTTGATAGTGGGGATGGCGATAGTGGACCCGATTACCCAGCCGAGAGTTAGGCTTCATATACCAAGTTTCTAAGAAAAGACATGTTTTGGTCATTTGGGATTGTAGTTGGATTCGTTGTTGGTTTTAAATGAAGATATGTTAATGTAAACAGTTTTTAGTTTATGTAGAATTTTCTTACTATGATGTCAACTTGGATTTTATGCTTGAACCAGGAATTTATGTTTTATGAAGTACGAGTTTTTATTTTTAACAAGTTTGGTATCCTATGAGTTACCCTATGGGTGTTTATAGGTGATGATTTTATGAATTTGTGGATAATAGAGCCTTTGCATATCCTATATAAGAGGGGATACATGGTGGGTTGTGATGCCTTATTTTAGGGCGTTACAAAAACAAATGATGAAAGAAGCTCAAGATCAACAACAGAGTTGGGCAGATCTAAAGAGAAGTGAATTGGAATTCAAAGAAGGAGATCGTGTATACCTTAAAGTGAATCCGATCCAGAGTCTTCATCGTGGATGAAATCAAGGAAAATTAAGTTCTCGATATATTGGACCTTTTGAGATCTTGGATAGAGTGGGAGATTTAGCCTATCGATTGGTGTTACCTCCAAATCTGTCTGGTATACATAACGTGTTCTATGTATCCATTCTCAGGAAATATGTATTTGATCTAGATAAAGTAGTTGAGTTAAAGATGATCACATTGAATGAAACTTGACATATGAGAAACAACCTGTTCAAATAATAGACAGCAAAGTACAGACTCTTAGAAACAAGGATGTCACGCCCCGAAGGGTACCCTAAACGTGGCAGTCCGCCGTATACAATATTAAAGCCTAAGAATGACCACCTCAGTCACGCGAAGGCTTCCATACTATGTACAAGGCGTCTAACACATAAAGGAGACAAATCGGAATGATACATTTATGTTGATACAATTGAGTAACAATGTAAAGGAAATACAATCCACTATACTCCAAATACAAAACACTATACTTCAAAATACAGTTTATCAAACTTCAATTACATTCATCCCAAGACTTCACTACATAAAACTATTACAGGGCAAATCGTAAAGCTTAGCCAAAAACTTCAAGCATTCTTATATCTTGCCGGAATCCCGAAGTCATTCTCGACTTCAACCATCTCGGTCCCCACTTAGCATTCTTGGAATAACCTGCTCATTTAAACAACTATTGGGGTATAAGCTACACTAGCTTAGTGAGAATTCCCTTAATTCCGTACCATAACAAACAAGTTATTAATCAATCATATGCTATGCATGAACAAACACGTGAGCAAGCAATTATGTATGGGTAACCGGAACCCACACACAGAACGGATTTACGCCCTCCGTATCTTGGGTTAGGAATGGTATTGAGTCTACACGACCGCTGCTAGTCCCCAAGCCCTCGGCTCTTAGCACTCGACTCGGCTAGGCTCATACAAGGATGCATCCACATGCGCCTTAGTACCCGAGAATGAGCTCTGATACCGGGTCTCGTACTTAAACGAGTCCTCGGACCATACCGATCGACCTGCGTAGGAGTAGCACGCTACCAAATGCAATATGTCTGATGCGATGCATGATCAATTTACTTTTTGCTTAGGTCAAAATATTTATACATTCTTTAGAGTGACCAGGCAATATCATACACATAAATAATATGAATCATGCAGTTATCAATCAAATCGTGGTTTCGATATGCTTAGTATTCCTTGGCATACATTCATCACAGTCTCTTCATATATCCCATCCCCATTCATATCGATTTTTATCTTGTTCCTAAAATTCTAATGCGACTAATTACAAGCACAATCAAGGTAACAAAACAAGGAGAAAACTCACTCAGCCATTGGATCACCGGTCTTCTAGTAATAATAATCCGGTGGTAGGGAATCGTCGAACTCGGGATAACCTAAAAAGGAAGAAATACTCTAATCAGTATTTCAACTCAAACTAATCCAACGACTTCATACGAACTTATCAAATTCGTAATTCGCGTCCTAAGCGGGAATTCCAACTTAAAACGGCCATAACTTGGTCATTTTAACTCGGAATCTCGCAAATTTTATATCGATTTCTATCTACTTCGGAAGAGCTTTCTAAATACGAAGTTTAAATCAAGTTTTGAAAATATCTAAGCCTCGGAATTGAGGGATCAGATCTGTACAGCGGGTTTGTCAATTCCAAAAATGCGGTTTTCATGAATGCACTTGAGATTCCTAAGTATGAAATGAACTAAATGCAATGGTAATGATTTTCCCTATCATGAATGTCATGATGTGAACTTAAATGAGTCTATGTTCTTATAACTTTTTAGTTTAAAGAATTTAATAACTTTTCTTAGAAAACCATTTCATATTAATGTTTAACAAGTGATTTACTACACTTAGTCACACCTACATATTACAAGGATTTTCTTTAGGAAAACTCTATTTTGCTTAAAGAATTTTGACCCTCATATTAGTTATATCCTAAGGCCTTTATTTCTTTAATAAAATCCACATTTGTAAACTTTTAAGTGGGTCTTCTACTAGGGGGTTTCCAAAAATCCGAATTTACAAAAGTCCATTTTCAAGTTGATTCTTTGAGAAAAATATATTTTATACTCAAAACTTTAAGTGTTTATTATACCTATATCCTAAGGACTTCATTTATTTAAGAAAATATCATTTTTGAAGTTGGAAAAATAGTGTTTTCTAACCCTACATCCATTATTACGAATTTCATCTATATGACTTTTAGTTCAAAACTTCTATTGGACTTCATTTCTTGTTTCCAACATTTTCTTTAGAAAAATCTCATTTAGACTCATGAAAAATACTACCAAACATTATCTATTACCCATAGGCTTCATTTCTCTTGTAAAATACATGTTTAGAAGTTGATAAAAGTGTTTTTGACCTAGGTTTCAAAGTCATCCGAATTTACACAAGTTCATATTTTGAAAAGTGTTTTCCTTTTTGACTTTATTAACTTATCTAACCATAGATCTATATGCTAGGAAGATGATTTACTAAAGACAAAAGCATTAAAAACTATTAATGCACATAAACACAAAATAGATGAGATCTTAAATGCCTACATGAATATGAGTAGAAAAAAGTAGATCTACTATATCAAATGCTTAAATGAGTTTTGAAGACATAAAAACCATATTTTTATAAAAGATCCTTTGTTTAAAAGACTTTTTGATGGGTAAAAGTAAAGCTTTTGGTATAGAAACTCCTTTAAAAGATAGATCTACTTTGAAATGGTTCGGGATTTTTGTATTGTTATCTCATTGTTCCTACTACAAGATCATGGGAACATGGAGTTGAGACAACCAAAAATCACTTAGCCATAACAAAGTTTCATGAGTTGGAAGTAGTGGATCATTACTTACTTGAAGTGGATGGAAGATAGAAGAGAAAATAGAAGTTGTGTGGATGTGTGAGGGGCTTGTAATGTTTCGGTCAAGAGAGGGAATGAGAGGGTTTTTGGAGAGCTTTTCACACTTTGTAAATTTTGGAAGTGAAAGAATGAGGAGAGAGAGAGGAAAGATAGCTTATATATGAAATGGATTTAGGTTAAAAGAAGAAGGAAAATTTTAAATGGAGCATGGATGGGGGGACTATTCACGTCGGTCACTATTCATGAGGGGGGAGAAAAAGTTTGATTGATTTAACTTGATGTGAAATAGTTAAGAGTGTAAGAGAAGTTAAGGGACAAAAGTTATGGAAGAAAGGGAAGGATTTGATTGATGGTAAGGGTTAGGCTTGTAGAGTAGCTAATAGGTAGTCATAGGTGTACTTTTTGAATAGTGAGGAATAGTTGACAAGACAATTTAATTTCCGGTAGTAATGAAATACGAATAAAAAGGCTATAACTGTATTTTTCATAAGCCGGAAAATTATGAAAAATATATTTTTGAAATCCTTATTTTATTTCGATTCAAATGAGTATTCATAAGAAATTTTGAAATTCTAGTTCCGGGGCACGCTTTTCTATAATGGGTCTCGGGATGACCCGGAATTGAATTTTCTAAAATCTGATCTTTTCTTGGTTTGAAATATAATCAAGAACTATATTCAAAATTAATTTTGCTTATAAAAGTTTCTTATTTGGAAACCGAGGAAAAGCCGGAATTAGGGTTTCTCGGTCTTTCTCACAAAGCTTGAGCTAAACTGATTTAGGGTTTCATTTTCTGGTTTTCGAAGTTTACTTGATTACTAGGAAACCCAGGGTATAAAAATAATAAATAAATAATAAATAATAATAAAATTGTGTAATGAAATAAAATGAATAGTGCAAAAGAATAATCAATTACCGGTAGAAATGAAAATACGATAAAAAGGTTATAACTGTAACTTTTATAACCCGAAAAATTATATAACTGATATATTTAGAAATCTCGTGGAATTACGAGTCTAACGGTACTAATGGTATATTTTTGATATCTCGAGTCCCGGGACACGCTTTTCGAAGTCTGTATCCGAACGGGTTCGAGATAGGTCAAAAATTTACCAATCTTATGTTTTAAACAAACTTATTTACTACGAGCTATTCTACATATTTAAACTACCTTTCGGCCTCTAGAGTTAAGGGCGCTAGATTGCCGGACTTAAGCTATTGTATTCCGGTTAGGGTTTCCGGATGATTTTCCGGTTTAGACCTTTGCCAATTGGAAACTGAGATTTTCTGTTTATACAACGTATTTAGTTTGAGAAATTTATTTTAAATTTTATTTTTATAAGTACTTAATATCTCTTATTGCTTTCGGAAATCTTGAATTGAATTATTATATCCGGAGTTATATCGGTAATGGTTACCAGATATGATTTTCTTGAGTTTGAGTCAATATCGATTTTTGGAATGATTTTGGGGAAATCTTGATTTTATAATTTGCTTTGAAAAAGGATCTTCATAGTGTTTTGTTTTCGAATTTATTTTGCTTCGATTTAAGGTTTTATGAACAATTGGTTAACTTAAGGATTATCTAATTTGTTATTTTGTTTCTTGAATTCTTCCTTCTTAAGATTACGAGATTTCAATTTCTAACTCGTTCTATGATTCTTGGGGTTTGATTTGATCGTTAGGGCTTTATTGTGATTTCCGTCTCTTAGGATTATTAGTCTGGTCGTTTGGGGAATTTCCAAAGTCTATATTTTATTATTGGCAGATAAAGTTTTCTTAATCGTGCCAAAGCCTATTATGGAATTGGCCTTTGGTGATTTCCTGATCCTTCAAATTGTCATGTTATGGATTAACTTGCTTTTTAGCAAATTATCACTGTGTTTATTTTTATCCCGATTTTTATGAATTATAGATTAGGTAAGAAGTTTATCTTACGTAATGGTTTTTGGACTTAAGGACTTTTGTAGTCCTTATTTTATTTTAGATTTTCTCAAGATTGAGAAATTTTATTCGTTCGTAATTTAGGATTTGTCGAAATTCGGTTTTAATTTGGAGTGATTTTTAAGGTTTATTTTCGAAGTTCATTTTGGAATTATTTACTGAAATTTTCCGGGGCTTACATCCTCCCCACCTTAAAGAAAGTTTTGTCCGCAAAACTTGTTACGTGTATATCGTTTATCGAGAAGATTGTGAATTTTCGAGTTATTTTCTAGCATCGGTTTATGCTTTGATTTGTATCATTTCTAAATTTTGCATGATAGATATTTTACGAATATAGCACATACAAATTAATAAGATTTGGCTTAGCGATTCCAACCTTCACTTACACGACTCTTTTGGAAAACGACACGGACTTGACTCGAGACCACAACGACTCGACTCGACCGACACTAGACGACTCATGACAACACGACCTTTCATGACTCGATTACTTTGACCAACGAAGGTTGTGGATTCGCTTCTCCATTCTTATGTAGCTGTATATACAATATTGTGCTCTGTGATCAATATTCTTTTAAATAATTAAAGTCATCGTTGTTTTAAACTCTTATCATCGTGATCATCTTGATGGGGTTGAAATCAAGAATCTCATTGCTTTATTGTATACTTATTACTTGTGAAGATCTTACGGAGTTTGGTAATTGAGATTTGATTTTTGAAATTTTAACTTTTATGTAACGATCGTCGTAGATTTCGATCTTTCAAAGTTCTTTATTTACAAGAAGTTATATGAGGATTGTCTTGGAATTCGTTAAATTAATCGAGTTTTTGTTTTAGTTTCCATCATTGGCTCATTCTAACTTTTAATGGTCTCGGGCTTTCCTTTTTTAGTCTAGCCATGTAATCCGAAGGTATTTCTAACAACCTATCTCTTTGATTCTATTGGCAGGAAAGAATATGCGGTATTCTAAGGGTATAGCGCTAACCTGGTATCGAGTTGCATCTTTGATCCTCGCTTCCTTCCATGGTAAAGGACTCCAGCTCCTCATCACTAGCTTCTTCTATACTCCATATGTGTGAGGTTGTGGACTGGATTTCCGGATGTAGATGTCCTTGAAGAACCTCGATTCCTTTTTCCTTTGTTGCTTTTATTCCTGTTATATCTCTTCCTCTTCTTCCTAGGTAGATCCAGCGAAGCAACATGCAGATTATCCCGTTCAGGGCATGTTTTAGCTAAATGTCCCGCTTTTGTGCAAAGAGAGCATGCGTTGGTCGTCCTTTTGGGACACTTCTCAACCTTGTGACTGGGGTCCCCACAGAGGTAGCACTTGAATTGAAGTTGTGGACACTGAATAGGGTAATGCTCTCTCTTACATCTCCAACATTGTATCTTATCCAATATTATCTTCTTCCTTGTTTGGGTCATCATCCAAGGGAAGTGTTATGACATTTTGACTCGGGGTCATTGAAGCATAGAACTCCATTTCCTTATTACTTCTTTCTTGCCTCTCCTTGAGCATTTTCTATTATCCGTGCTCTTTCTAGCAATCCTTGATAACTCCTGATATCCAATTCTTCCAATCGAGTCCGAAGGTCTTCTTTTAAACCATTCAGAAACACTTCTCTTTTGAGTTCCTCACTTTGCTTATATGATTCTGGAGCATATTGCAGTAATCTACTAAACTCGGTTTCGTACTGTTCCACACTACGATCTCCTTGTGAGATATTGAGAAAATCTGAACTGTACTGGACTCTTAAGCTCATGGGAAATATTTTTCAAAAACTCATATTTAAACATCTCCCATGTAACTGGAGGCGTCAACTCTCTTTCCTTAGAGTCCCACCATACTCGGGCATGTAAGCGGAGCATAAAGGTTCCATAATTGACTCTCAGATGGTGTGGTACTTCAAAAGCATTAAGGGACCTCTCAATGTGTGCCAACCAATCCTCTGCCTCATCTGGTTTTCCAAAAACTCCGTCGAAATACTCGTTACACTTTATGAAGCATGGTAAGAGGCTTTGGTGGTATTGAGGTGATGGGGGTTCATCTTGCATCGTTTCTTGCTCATATCTCACAGGTGTAGACGTTGAACTGACTTGAGTCTGTTGCATGTAGCCTCCTGTCTGACTAGTAAGCGTTCATTCTATTGAGGCATTTCCCCCTTGGTTAGGTGGTTCGGGTATCGCTTGGTTCTCGGGTCCTAAAGGAGTCATGACGGGTTCTTGTTGTGGTTGGGTATATCTCCTACAATTTTATTAAGCTCAGGTGAAAATTCTAAATCTTTTATTACGTCTTAAGGCGGTAAAAGAAGCTTAAAGAAACTTATCGGAAATACAGAACACGGAAATGCGGAAATAAAAACATATGTAAGAAATATTGAAATTCTACTGAAATCAAAATCGATAAAAAATTTCATAATATTCAAAATGAAATGCATGAAATCAAGAGAAGATGTAAATCTTTCATTACAAAAGTTCAAAGAAAGGATGCAAAAACATGCATTGGAACTAATTCATGAACTAGATGATAAAGCACAAAATCGGTTTACATTTTCAAAACATCTTTGTTCTCTTTACTCAAAAAGTTATTTGCTCCTAACGCTCAACACGAGAGATCTATTGATATTTCTAGGAGACTGACTTCTTCCAAGCAAGGGCAGCTGTCCAGCTGTTAATTCTTGTGGGGGCATCTACTCGCCTGGTGTCCCGGCTGTTTGCAGATGAAGCACTTTAGGGTTTTCTTTCCTGGACAGTCCACAACCTTATGCTCGGGATCTCCACAGAAGTAACACTTGTGCTTAAGTTGTGGACACTGTTTAGATAATGACTTTCCTTGCACTTCCAACAATTGATCTTACGCCTCTTAAAAGGTTCATTCTTAACTGTTAGGCTAGTTGTCTTATACCTTCTGACTTTGGAGCTTGGACTAGCCATAACAGAAGGAGTCTCAATTCCTTGCATTGTCACTTGGTGGGGTCCTTCCACCTGAACCGGCACATTCCTAATAAGCGCTTGTTGTAAGAGGAGCTTTTGTGTATCCACCAAACACCCTAGAAGGTCTATGACTTGTTGCATTGGATCTTGTGGTGGTGGAGTGTCTCTCACTTGTTGTTCATCGGGAAGGTTAGTCGACGGTTGCACGTTCTCCTCAGGTAGTCTCCTAGAAAAAGACGAACGTCGTTAACCTAATTATACTACACGCAAGCTGCTTATATTTTAGAAAAAGAGTTATAACTTTTTATTTTCTTTAGACTTGTTTATTTAGAAAAACGGTGAAATCGCAATTAATCCTACCCACCTAGTTATCTTAGGTCGAAGGGGTAACTTACGATCTCTCCTATTTGGCTTGAACTAAGAGTCGTGTAAGGTCACTTACTCCTATATTTTGCAGTTGCTAGTATAGATTCGATCATCCCATCAAATATTTTCATTCTTCCTTCTTCTATGTTTGTTTCTATGTTCTTCAAAAGTCTCCAAGATAGAATTCAAATCCTTAATGATCGAAAGTCATACCTTAAAGGTCATTGAGCTAAATCTAGTTCTTCTTTACCTAAGGGTCATCTAACACTTATCTATTCATTTCTAAGATCATATCTTAATATTCTATCCTCTTAAAGTCTTCCCACCTAATTCCCAAAACCTTGTCGCTCTGATACCAACTAAACTGTCACGCCCCGAAGGGTACCCTAAACGTGGCAGTCCGCCGTACACAATATTAAAGCCTAAGAATGACCACCTCAGTCACGCGAAGGCTTCCATACTATGTACAAGGCGTCTAACACATAAAGGAGACAAATCGGAATGATACATTTTATGTTGATACAATTGAGTAACAATGTAAAGGAAATACAATCCACTATACTCCAAATACAAAACACTATACTTCAAAATACAGTTCATCAAACTTCAATTACATTCATCCCAAGACTTCACTACATAAAACTATTACAAGCAAATCGTAAAGCTTAGCCAAAAACTTCAAGCATTCTTATATCTTGCCGGAATCCCGAAGTCATTCTCGACTTCAACCATCTCGGTCCCCACTTAGCATTCTTGGAATAACCTGCTCATTTAAACAACTATTGGGGTATAAGCTACACTAGCTTAGTGAGAATTCCCTTAATTCCGTACCATAACAAACAAGTTATTAATCAATCATATGCTATGCATGAACAAACACGTGAGCAAGCAATTATGTATGGGTAACCGGAACCCACACACAGAACGGATTTACGCCCTCCGTATCTTGGGTTAGGAATGGTATTGAGTCTACACGACCGCTGCTAGTCCCCAAGCCCTGGCTCTTAGCACTCGACTCGGCTAGGCTCATACAAGGATGCATCCACATGCGCCTTAGTACCCGAGAATGAGCTCTGATACCGGGTCTCGTACTTAAACGAGTCCTCGGACCATACCGATCGACCTGCGTAGGAGTAGCACGCTACCAAATGCAATATGTCTGATGCGATGCATGATCAATTTACTTTTTGCTTAGGTCAAAATATTTATACATTCTTTAGAGTGACCAGGCAATATCATACACATAAATAATATGAATCATGCAGTTATCCAATCAAATCGTGGTTTCGATATGCTTTAGTATTCCTTGGCATACATTCATCACAGTCTCATCATATATCCCATCCCCATTCATATCGATTTTTATCTTGTTCCTAAAATTCTAATGCGACTAATTACAAGCACAATCAAGGTAACAAAACAAGGAGAAAACTCACTCAGCCATTGGATCACCGGTCTTCTAGTAATAATAATCCGGTGGTAGGGAATCGTCGAACTCGGGATAACCTAAAAAGGAAGAAATACTCTAATCAGTATTTCAACTCAAACTAATCCAACGACTTCATACGAACTTATCAAATTCGTAATTCGCGTCCTAAGCGGGAATTCCAACTTAAAACGGCCATAACTTGGTCATTTTAACTCGGAATCTCGCAAATTTTATATCGATTTCTATCTACTTCGGAAGAGCTTTCTAAATACGAAGTTTAAATCAAGTTTTGAAAATATCTAAGCCTCGGAATTGAGGGATCAGATCTGTACAGCGGGTGTCAATTCCAAAAATGCGGTTTTCATGAATGCACTTGAGATTCCTAAGTAAAATGAACTAAATGCAATGGTAATGATTTTCCCTATCATGAATGTCATGATGTGAACTTAATGAGTCTATGTTCTTATAACTTTTTAGGTTTAAAGAATTTACATACTTTTCTTAGAAAACCATTTCATATTAATGTTTAACAAGTGAGTTTACTACACTTAGTCACACCTACATATTACAAGGATTTTCTTTTAGGAAAACTCTATTTTGCTTAAAGAATTTTGACCCTCATATTAGTTATATCCTAAGGCCTTTATTTCTTTAATAAAATCACATTTATAAACTTTTAAGTGGGTCTTTACTAGGGGTTTCCAAAAATCCGAATTTACAAAAGTCCATTTTCAAGTTGATTCTTTAGAAAAATATATTTTATACTCAAAACTTTAAGTGTTTATTATACCTATATCCTAAGGACTTCATTTATTTAAGAAAATATCATTTTTGAAGTTGGAAAAATAGTGTTTTCTAACCCTACATCCATTATTACGAATTTCATCTATATGACTTTTAGTTCAAAACTTCTATTGGACTTCATTTCTTGTTTCCAACATTTTCTTTAGAAAAATCTCATTTAGACTCATGAAAAATACTACCAAACATTATCTATTACCCATAGGCTTCATTTCTCTTGTAAAATACATGTTTAGAAGTTGATAAAAGTGTTTTTGACCTAGGTTTCAAAGTCATCCGAATTTACACAAGTTCATATTTTGAAAAGTGTTTTCCTTTTTGACTTTATTAACTTATCTAACCATAGATCTATACTAGGAAGGTGATTTACTAAAGACAAAAGCATTAAAGACTATTAATGCACATAAACACAAAATAAAGATGAATCTTAAATGCCTACATGAATATGAGTAGAAAATGATAGATCTACTTTATCAAATGCTTAAATGAGTTTTGAAAACATAAAAACCATATTTTTATAAAAGATCTTTGTTTAAAAACTTTTTGATGGTAAAAGTAAAGCTTTTGGTAGAAACTCTTTAAAAGATAGATCTACTTTGTAATGGTTCGGGATTTTTGTTTGTTATCTCATTGTTCCTACTAAAGATCATGGGAACATGGAGTTGAGAACCAAAAATCACTTAGCCATAACAAAGTTTCATGAGTTGGAAGTAGTGGATCATTACTTACTTGAAGTGGATGGAAGATAGAAGAGAAAATAGAAGTTGTGTGGATGTGTGAGGGGCTTGTAATGTTTCGGTCAAGAGAGGGAATGAGAGGGTTTTTGAGAGCTTTTCACACTTTGTAAATTTTGGGAAGTGAAAGAATGAGGAGAGAGAGAGGAAAGATAGCTTATATATGAAATGGATTTAGGTTAAAAGAAGAAGGAAAATTTTAAATGGAGCATGGATGGGGGGACTATTCACGTCGGTCACTATTCATGAGGGGGGGAGAAAAAGTTTGATTGATTTAACTTGATGTGAAATAGTTAAGAGTGTAAGAGAAGTTAAGGGACAAAAGTTATGGAAGAAAGGAAGGATTTGATTGATGGTAAGGGTTAGGCTTGTAGAGTAGCTAATAGGTAGTCATAGGTTGTACTTTTTGAATAGTGAGGAATAGTTGACAAGACAATTTAATTTCCGGTAGTAATGAAATACGAATGAAAAGGCTATAACTGTATTTTTCATAAGCCGGAAAATTATGAAAAATATATTTTTGAAATCCTTATTTTATTTCGATTCAAATGAGTACTCATAATGAAAGTTTTGAAATTCTAGTTCCGGGGCACGCTTTTCTATAATGGGTCTCGGGATGACCCGGAATTGAATTTTCTTAAAATCTGATCTTTTCTTGGTTTGAAATATAATCAAGAACTATATTCAAAATTAGTTTTGCTTATAAAAGTTTCTTATTTGGAAACCGAGGAAAAGCCGGAATTAGGGTATCTCGGTCTTTCTCACAAAGCTTGAGCTAAACTGATTTAGGGTTTCATTTTTGGTTTTCGAAGTTTACTTGATTACTAGGAAACCCAAGGTATAAAAATAATAAATAATAATAATAATAATAAATAAATAATAATAAAATTGTGTAATGAAATAAAATGAATAGTGCAAACGAATAATCAATTACCGGTAGAAATGAAAATACGATAAAAAGGTTATGACTGTAACTTTTATAACCCGAAAAATTATATAACTGATATATTTAGAAATCTCGTGGAATTACGAGTCTAACGGTACTAATGGTATATTTTTGATATCTCGAGTCTTGGGACACGCTTTTCGAAGTCTGTATCCGAACGGGTTCGAGATAGGTCAAAAATTTACCAATCTTATGTTTTCAAATAAACTTATTTACTACGAGCTATTCTACATATTTAAACTACCTTTTGGCCTCTAGAGTTAAGGGCGCTAGATTGCCGGACTTAAGCTATTGTATTCCGGTTAGGGTTTCCGGGTGATTTTCCGGTTTAGACCTTTGCCAATTTGGAAACTGAGATTTTCTGTTTATACAACGTATTTAGTTTGGGAAATTTATTTTAAATTTTATTTTTATAAGTACTTAATATCTCTTATTGCTTTCGAAATCTTGAATTGAATTATTATATTCGGAATTATATCGGTAATGGTTACCAGATATGATTTTCTTGAGTTTGAGTCAATTATCGATTTTTGGGATGATTTTGGGAAATCTTGATTTTTATAATTTGCTTTTAAAAAGGATCTTCATAGTGTTTTGTTTTCGAATTTATTTTTGCTTCGATTTAAGGTTTTATGAACAATTGGTTAACTTTAAGGATTATCTAATTTGTTATTTTGTTTCTTGAATTCTTCCTTCTTAAGATTACGAGATTTTAATTTCTAACTCGTTCTATGATTCTTGGGGGTTTGATTTGATCGTTAGGGCTTTATTGTGATTTCCGTCTCTTAGGATTATTAGTCTGGTCGTTTGGGGAATTTCCAAAGTCTATATTTTATTATTGGCAGATAAAGTTTTCTTAATCGTGCCAAAGCCTAATTATGGAATTGGCCTTTGATGATTTCTGATCCTTCAAATTGTCATGTTATGGATAACTTGCTTTTTTTGCAAATATCACTGTGTTATATTTTTATCCCGATTTTTATGAATTGTAGATTAGGTAAGAAGTTTATCTTACGTAATGGTTTTTGGACTTAAGGACTTTTGTAGTCCTTATTTTTTTTAGATTTTTCTCAAGATTGAGAAATTTTTGGATTCGTTCGTAATTTAGGATTGTCGAAATTCGGTTTTAATTTGGAGTGATTTTTAAGGTTTATTTCGAAGTTCATTTTGGAATTATTTACTGAATTTTCCGGGGCTTACATCCTCCCCACCTTAAAGAAAGTTTTGTCCGCAAAACTTGTTACGTGTATATCGTTTATCGAGAGAAGATTGTGAATTTTCGAATTATTTCTGCAGCATCGTTCATGCTTTGATTGTATCATTTCTAAATTTTTGCATGATAACTATTTACGAATATAGCACATACAAATTAATAAGATTTGGCTTAGCGATTCCAACCTTCACTTACACGACTCTTTGGAAAACGACACGGACTTGACTCGAGACCACAACAAACGACTCGACTCGACCGACACTAGACGACTCATGACAACGACCTTTTCATGACTCGATTACTTTGACCAACGAAGGTTGTGGATTCGCTTCTCCATTCTTATGTAGCTTGTAATACAAATTGTGCTCTGTGATCAATATCTTTAAATAATTAAAGTCATCGTGTGTTTAAACTCTTATCATCGTGATCATCTGATGGGGTTGAAATCAAGAATCTCATTGCTTTATTGTATACTTATTACTGTGAAGATCTTACGGAGTTTGGTAATCGAGATTTGATTTTTGAAATTTTAACTTTTATGTAACGATCGTCGTAGATTTCGATCTTTCAAAGTTCTTTATTTACAAAGAGTTATATGAGGATTGTCTTGGAATTCGTATAATTAATCGAGTTTTTGTTTTAGTTTCCATCATTGGCTCATTCTAACTTTTAAATGGTCTCGGGCTTTCCTATTTTTTAGTCTAGCCATGTAATCCGAAGGTATTCTAATCAACCTATCTCTTTGATTCTAATTGGCAGGAAAGAATATGCGTATTCTAAGGGTATAGCGCTAACCTGGTATCGAGTTGCATCTTTATCCTCGCTTCCTTCCATGGTAAAGGACTCCAGCTCCTTCACTCACACTAGCTTCTTCGTATACTCCATGTGTTGAGGATTGTGGACTGATTTCTGATGTAGATAGATGTCCTTGAAGAACCTCGATTCCTTTTTCCTTTGTTGCTTTTATTCCTGTTATATCTCTTTCCTCTTCTTCCTAGGTAGATCCAGCGAAGCAACATGCAGATTATCCCGTTCAGGGCATGTTTTAGCTAAATGTCCCGCTTTTGTGCAAAGAGAGCATGCGTTGGTCGTCCTTTTGGGACACTTCTCAACTTGTGACTGGGTCCCCACAGAGGTAGCACTTGAATTGAAGTTGTGACACTGAATAGGTAATGCTCTCTCTTACATCTCCAACATTGTATCTTATCCAATATTATCTTCTTCCTTGTTTGGGTCATCATCCAAGGGAAGTGTTCTGACATTTTGACTCGGGGTCATTGAACATAGAACTCCATTTCCTTATTACTTCTTTCTTGCCTCTCCTTTGAGCATTTTCTATTATCCGTGCTCTTTCTAGCAATCCTTGATAACTCCTGATATCCAATTCTTCCAATCGAGTCCGAAGGTCTTCTTTTAAACCATTCAGAAACACTTCTCTTTTGAGTTCCTCACTTTGCTTATATGATTCTGGAGCATATTGCAGCAATCTACTGAACTCGGTTTCGTACTGTTCCACACTACGATCTCCTTGTGAGATATTGAGAAAATCTGAACTGTACTGGACTCTTAAGCTCATGGGAAATATTTTTCAAAAACTCATATTTAAACATCTCCCATGTAACTGGAGGCGTCAACTCTCTTTCCTTAGAGTCCCACCATACTCGGGCATGTAAGCGGAGCATAAAGGTTCCATAATTGACCTCAGATGGTGTGGTACTTCAAAAGCATTAAGGGACCTCTCAATGTGTGCCAACCAATCCTCTGCCTCATCTGGTTTTCCAAAAACTCCGTCGAAATACTCGTTACACTTTATGAAGCATGGTAAGAGGCTTTGGTGGTATTGAGGTGATGGGGGTTCATCTTGCATCGTTTCTTGCTCATATCTCACAGGTGTAGACGTTGAACTGACTTGAGTCTGTTGCATGTAGCCTCCTGTCTGACTAGTAAGCCGTTCAATCTCTATTGAGGCATTTCCCCCTTGGTTAGGTGGTTCGGGTATCGCTTGGTTCTCGGGTCCTAAAGGAGTCATGACGGGTTCTTGTTGTGGTTGGGTATATCTCCTACAATTTTATTAAGCTCAGGTGAAAATTCTAAATCTTTTATTACGTCTTAAGGCGGTAAAAGAAGCTTAAAGAAACTTATCGGAAATACAGAACACGAAATGCGGAAATAAAAAAACATATGTAAGAAATATTGAAATTCTACTGAAATCAAAATCGATAACAAAATTTCATAATATTCAAAATGAAATGCATGAAATCAAGAGAAGATGTAAATCTTTCATTACAAAAGTTCAAAGAAAGGATGCAAAAACATGCATTGGAACTAATTCATGAACTAGATGATAAAGCACAAAATCGTTTACATTTTCAAAACATCTTTGTTCTCTTCACTCAAAAAGTTATTTGCTCCTAACGCTCAACACGAGAGATCTATTGATATTTCTAGGAGACTGACTTCTTCCAAGCAAGGGCAGCTGTCCAGCTGTTAATTCTTGTGGGGGCATCTACTCGCCTGGTGTCCCGGCTGTTTGCAGATGAAGCACTTTAGGGTTTTCTTTCCTGGACAGTCCACAACCTTATGCTCGGGATCTCCACAGAAGTAACACTTGTGCTTAGTTGTGGACACTGTCTTGGATAATGACTTTCCTTGCACTTCCAACAATTGATCTTACGCCTCTTAAAAGGTTCATTCTTAACTGTTAGGCTAGTTGTCTTATACCTTCTGACTTTGGAGCTTGGACTAGCCATAACAGAAGGAGTCTCAATTCCTTGCATTGTCACTTGGTGGGGTCCTTCCACCTGAACCGGCACATTCCTAATAAGCGCTTGTTGTAAGAGGAGCTTTTGTGTATCCACCAAACACCCTAGAAGGTCTATGACTTGTTGCATTGGATCTTGTGGTGGTGGAGTGTCTCTCACTTGTGTTCATCGGAAGGTTGTCGACGGTTGCACGTTCTCTTCAGGTAGTCTCCTAGAAATAAGACGAAACGATCACGTTAACCTAATTATACTACACGCAAGCTGCTTATATTTTAGAAAAAGAGTTATAACTTTTTATTTTCTTTAGACTTGTTTATTTAGAAAAACGGTGAAATCGCAATTAATCCTACCCACCTAGTTATCTTAAGGTCGAAGGGGTAACTTACGATCTCTCCTATTTGGCTTGAACTAAGAGTCGTGTAAGGTCACTTACTCCTATATTTTGCAGTTGCTAGTATAGATTCGATCATCCCATCAAATATTTTCATTCTTCCTTCTTCCTATGTTTGTTTCTATGTTCTTCAAAAGTCTCCAAGATAGAATTCAAATCCTTAATGATCGAAAGTCATACCTTAAAGGTCATTGAGCTAAATCTAGTTCTTCTTTACCTAAGGGTCATCTAACACTTATCTATCATTCTAAGATCATCTAATATTCTATCCTCTTAAAGTCTTCCCACCTAATTCCCAAAACCTTGTCGCTCTGATACCAACTAAACTGTCACGCCCCGAAGGGTACCCTAAACGTGGCAGTCCGCCGTACACAATATTAAAGCCTAAGAATGACCACCTCAGTCACGCGAAGGCTTCCATACTATGTACAAGGCGTCTAACACATAAAGGAGACAAATCGGAATGATACATTTTATGTTGATACAATTGAGTAACAATGTAAAGGAAATACAATCCACTATACTCCAAATACAAAACACTATACTTCAAAATACAGTTATCAAACTTCAATTACATTCATCCCAAGACTTCACTACATAAAACTATTACAAGGAAATCGTAAAGCTTAGCCAAAAACTTCAAGCATTCTTATATCTTGCCGGAATCCCGAAGTCATTCTCGACTTCAACCATCTTGGTCCCCACTTAGCATTCTTGGAATAACCTGCTCATTTAAACAACTATTGGGGTATAAGCTACACTAGCTTAGTGAGAATTCCCTTAATTCCGTACCATAACAAACAAGTTATTAATCAATCATATGCTATGCATGAACAAACACGTGAGCAAGCAATTATGTATGGGTAACCGGAACCCACACACAGAACGGATTTACGCCCTCCGTATCTTGGGTTAGGAATGGTATTGAGTCTACACGACCGCTGCTAGTCCCCAAGCCCTGGCTCTTAGCACTCGACTCGGCTAGGCTCATACAAGGATGCATCCACATGCGCCTTAGTACCCGAGAATGAGCTCTGATACCGGGTCTCTGTACTTAAACGAGTCCTCGGACCATACCGATCGACCTGCGTAGGAGTAGCACGCTACCAAATGCAATATGTCTGATGCGATGCATGATCAATTTACTTTTTGCTTAGGTCAAAATATTTATACATTCTTTAGAGTGACCAGGCAATATCATACACATAAATAATATGAATCATGCAGTTATCCAATCAAATCGTGGTTTCGATATGCTTTAGTATTCCTTGGCATACATTCATCACAGTCTCTCATATATCCCATCCCCATTCATATCGATTTTTATCTTGTTCCTAAAATTCTAATGCGACTAATTACAAGCACAATCAAGGTAACAAAACAAGGAGAAAACTCACTCAGCCATTGGATCACCGGTCTTCTAGTAATAATAATCCGGTGGTAGGGAATCGTCGAACTCGGGATAACCTAAAAAGGAAGAAATACTCTAATCAGTATTTCAACTCAAACTAATCCAACGACTTCATACGAACTTATCAAATTCGTAATTCGCGTCCTAAGCGGGAATTCCAACTTAAAACGGCCATAACTTGGTCATTTTAACTCGGAATCTCGCAAATTTTATATCGATTTCTATCTACTTCGGAAGAGCTTTCTAAATACGAAGTTTAAATCAAGTTTTGAAAATATCTAAGCCTCGGAATTGAGGGATCAGATCTGTACAGCGGTTTGTCAATTCCAAAAATGCGGTTTTCATGAATGCATTGAGATTCCTAAGTAAAATGATACTAAATGCAATGGTAATGATTTTCCCTATCATGAATGTCATGATGTGAACTTAATGAGTCTATGTTCTTATAACTTTTTAGGTTTGAAGAATTTACATAGACTTTTCTTAGAAAACCATTTCATATTAATGTTTAACAAGTGAGTTTACTACACTTAGTCACACCTACATATTACAAGGATTTTCTTTTAGGAAAACTCTATTTTGCTTAAAGAATTTTGACCCTCATATTAGTTATATCCTAAGGCCTTTATTTCTTTAATAAAATCCACATTTGTAAACTTTTAAGTGGGTCTTCTACTAGGGGTTTCCAAAAATCCGAATTTACAAAAGTCCATTTTCAAGTTGATTCTTTGAGAAAATATATTTTATACTCAAAACTTTAAGTGTTTATTATACCTATATCCTAAGGACTTCATTTATTTAAGAAAATATCATTTTTGAAGTTGGAAAAATAGTGTTTTCTAACCCTACATCCATTATTACGAATTTCATCTATATGACTTTTAGTTCAAAACTTCTATTGGACTTCATTTCTTGTTTCCAACATTTTCTTTAGAAAAATCTCATTTAGACTCATGAAAAATACTACCAAACATTATCTATTACCCATAGGCTTCATTTCTCTTGTAAAATACATGTTTAGAAGTTGATAAAAGTGTTTTTGACCTAGGTTTACAAAGTCATCCGAATTTACACAAGTTCATATTTTGAAAAGTGTTTTCCTTTTTGACTTTATTAACTTATCTAACCATAGATCTATATGCTAGGAAGATGATTTACTAAAGACAAAAGCATTAAAAACTATTAATGCACATAAACACAAAATAAAGATGAGATCTTAAATGCCTACATGAATATGAGTAGAAAAAAGGTAGATCTACTATATCAAATGCTTAAATGAGTTTTGAAGACATAAAAACCATATTTTTATAAAAGATCCTTTGTTTAAAAGACTTTTTGATGGGTAAAAGTAAAGCTTTTGGTATAGAAACTCCTTTAAAAGATAGATCTACTTTGAAATGGTTCGGGATTTTTGTATTGTTATCTCATTGTTCCTACTACAAGATCATGGGAACATGGAGTTGAGACAACCAAAAATCACTTAGCCATAACAAAGTTTCATGAGTTGGAAGTAGTGGATCATTACTTACTTGAAGTGGATGGAAGATAGAAGAGAAAATAGAAGTTGTGTGGATGTGTGAGGGGCTTGTAATGTTTCGGTCAAGAGAGGGAATGAGAGGGTTTTTGGAGAGCTTTTCACACTTTGTAAATTTTGGGAAGTGAAAGAATGAGGAGAGAGAGAGGAAAGATAGCTTATATATGAAATGGATTTAGGTTAAAAGAAGAAGGAAAATTTTAAATGGAGCATGGATGGGGGGACTATTCACGTCGGTCACTATTCATGAGGGGGGGAGAAAAAGTTTGATTGATTTAACTTGATGTGAAATAGTTAAGAGTGTAAGAGAAGTTAAGGGACAAAAGTTATGGAAGAAAGGGGGATTTGATTGATGGTAAGGGTTAGGCTTGTAGAGTAGCTAATAGGTAGTCATAGGTTGTACTTTTTGAATAGTGAGGAATAGTTGACAAGACAATTTAATTTCCGGTAGTAATGAAATACGAATAAAAGGCTATAACTGTATTTTTCATAAGCCGGAAAATTATGAAAAATATATTTTTGAAATCCTTATTTTATTTCGATTCAAATGAGTACTCATAAAGAAGTTTTGAAATTCTAGTTCCGGGGCACGCTTTTCTATAATGGGTCTCGGGATGACCCGGAATTGAAATTTCTCAAAATCTGATCTTTTCTTGGTTTGAAATATAATCAAGAACTATATTCAAAATTAGTTTTGCTTATAAAAGTTTCTTATTTGGAAACCGAGGAAAAGCCGGAATTAGGGTTCTCGTCTTTCTCACAAAGCTTGAGCTAAACTGATTTAGGGTTTCATTTTCTGGTTTTCGAAGTTTACTTGATTACTAGGAAACCCAAGGTATAAAATATAATAATAATAATAATAATATAATAATAATAATAATAAAATTGTGTAATGAAATAAAATGAATAGTGCAAAAGAATAATCAATTACCGGTAGAAATGAAAATACGATAAAAAGGTTATAACTGTAACTTTTATAACCCGAAAAATTATATAACTGATATATTTAGAAATCTCGCGGAATTACGAGTCTAACGGTACTAATGGTATATTTTTGATATCTCGAGTCCCGGGACACGCTTTTCAAGTCTGTATCCGAACGGGTTCGAGATAGGTCAAAAATTTACCAATCTGATTTCAAATACTTATATTACTACAAGCTATTCTACATTTAAACTACTTTTGGCCTCTAGAGTTAAGGGCGCTAGAGATTGCCGGACTTAAGCTATTGTATTCCGGTTAGGGTTTCCGGATGATTTTCTTCGGTTTAGACCTTTGCCAAGTTGGAAACTGAGATTTTCTGTTTATACAACGTATTATAGTTTGAGAAATTTATTTATAATTTTATTTTTATAAGTATTAATATCTCTTATTGCTTCGTAAATCTTGATTGAATTATTATATTCCGGAATTATATCGGTAATGGTTACCGATATGATTTTCTTGAGTTTGA
Organism: Combretum micranthum; assembly: GCA_024138025.1. Lineage (NCBI taxonomy): Eukaryota > Viridiplantae > Streptophyta > Magnoliopsida > Myrtales > Combretaceae > Combretum > Combretum micranthum. The sequence continues at coordinate 98,101 of JAMXBD010003317.1, forward strand.
GTCAATTATCGATTTTGATGATTTTGGGAAATCTTGATTTATAATTTGCTTTTAAAAAGGATCATTCATAGTGTTTTGTTTTCGAATTTATTTTTGCTTCGATTTAAGGTTTATGAACAATTGGTTAATTTAAGGATTATCAATTTGTTATTTTGTTTCTTGAATTCTTTCCTTCTTAAAGATTACGAGATTTTAATTTCTAACTCGTCTATGATTCTTGGGGGTTTGATTTGATCGTTAGGGCTTTATGTGATTTCCGTCTCTAGGATTATTAGTCTGGTCGTTTGGGGAATTTTCCAAAGTCTATATTTTATTATTGGCAGATAAGTTTTTTCTAATCGTGCCAAAGCCTACTTATGGAATTGGCCTTTGATGATTTCTGATCCTTCAAATGTCATGTTAGATTAACTTGCTTTTTTAAGCAATTATCACTGTGTTATATTTTTATCCCGATTTTTATGAAATTGTAGATTAGGTAAGAAGTTTATCTTACGTAAAGGTTTTTGGACTTAAGGACTTTTGTAGTCCTTATTTTATTTAGATTTTTCTCAAGATTGAGAAATTTTTGGATTCGTTCGTAATTTAGGATTTGTCGAAATTCGGTTTTAATTTGGAGTGATTTTTAAGGTTTATTTCGAAGTTCATTTTGGAATTATTTACTGAAATTTTCCGGGCTTACACACAGACATAAAAACATACAAAAAAATTACTAAGAAATAATTATTTTTCAATCCTTACAAGAATTGCAATTATTCTTCATTTCACATTAATTGGAACTCCAGAAAATAACTATTTAGCGAAGAAAATGCATAATTCAGATATAGATGATGATGATGATGATACACGGATCAATCACATACGCTCTTGCAAGTTGAAACAACTGTGAAAATGCCCCTCAAGCCGTGCTGTCTCCTTTACTGCCCGGGACACCTTCGTATATGTCAGGAACGACTCACCCTATTAACTACATGTGCTATGTCTGATTAAGTTCGATCGACAGCATGCACAACACTCCCAACTGTATTAGGGTTTAAGAAAAAACAGACATATGCATTACCATATCATCTATCTACAGGGATAAAGTGGCTTCCAGCCTAAAATGTGTGGCAAGTGGAGCACTCACTAGTTCTGCATCTTCCATGTTAAACCATGTTAAAACATCCATCCTTAGAGTCGCCACACTTAAAGTCAATCTGTGCTCCACGGATCCCCTTTTCTGGAACTCTTTTAGTTATATAATTTAGAAAATTTTTTTTTTTTTAAATTACCGTAAATGTCTTTCATATCTGATCTGTGAGTTTTCAAATAGTGTCAAATTGAATGATTGTAGAATTTGAGCTAGGAACAAACCACAATAATTAATCGTCGCCTCTTCATAACATGCTCACAAATAAACTAGTCATGTCATCACATATTAATAGATATTACATTGATTATTTAACATTCCATAATTTTCAAGCATTTTAAATTATATTTGCTGGACCATACGACGCTCGTTTGTCTTTTTTTTTTTTATTTTTTTATTTTTTAATCTTTGACATACTTTTTAATCCAATTGTTGTCACATTCGCGAAATAAACAGCTGCCCCTCCCGAATATATTGACAAAATCTAGTGAAAAGACGTCGATTTCATCAGGTTAATGAACTGTATTTTTAGATGGTTTATGAAAAAATAATAATAAGAATGCTGAAGTGTGTGGTGTCTTTTTCGGCCACTACCCTGTCGATACATGTCAAAGTGCATATCTTTTTAACTTTAATCACAAAAAAAATATCAAACTTTCCTAGAAAGGAATTTTATGTTAAAAAATTTTAATATAATGATTTATATATTTATAAATAGAATCATCAATAATAATTTTTATGATAAAAAATTAATTTTTAATATCCTATTTTATGAGATGGAAATTATAAAAGAACATTAATATACTATTTAGATAGCCAATAGAAATAAACAAGACATAATTATGAAACTTTTCCAAACTACTACTTTCGGTAAGGGAAAATAAAAGCATATATAGATTACATACAAATAAAAATAAAAATATTATAAAGAGAGAAAAAAGAAACAAATAAAGGTAAGGACAGAAAATCGAATGATTATTAATGTGTGGTGTGTGGACAATTTGACGTACATCTTATTCTTGTTATCGTTTCCAGAATCCATCACGTACTTTCGTGAAAATGTTGGGAAGATAATAGAAGAAATTATGAGCAAAACTGAAAACTAAAAGTGAATAAAGCGAAAGAAGAACTTCTAACGTGATTTTTATCGTTGGGCTATTTAAGAAATTCTTTAATATACTGTGTAAGTATTTTAATCAATCATCACTATTAACTAACTTTTTATTTTATTTATGAATTATCTTTAAAGTCACTGATAAAATAATTTTTTACTTATCACGAGTCAAACTCTATCAATTACAAATAAAGAGTCTTAAATAAAAAATTAAAAAAAAACTTATTTTTTGAGCTATTTTATCAAGCAACTCTTATTTTTATATAAAAATCTTAATTTATTAATCTTATAAAATTACTTGGATTAGGTTTTTAACTAAACAACACAGATGGAGACAGTCCAAAGGTGGAATTGGTTAGGCATAAGTCTTCCGGAATAGCTTTTTTTCTAGGGATGTCAAGAAAAGGGTTTGCCAATGCCCAAAAAAGGATTGAGCTTTATTAATGCAAGCGAATATTATCAGGTTCTGACCTCATACAGACTTCTGGACAAAATTTCACATGATTAAAATTATAATGGCTTTTTAGTCCAATTTTTTTCCCTTTTTATTTTCGGTTTTGGAATTATTTTCAAATTGCATATTTAGTAAAATAAAATATAAAATATAAAAGTATATATCCTTCTTAAATACCTTAATGTATGTTTGAAAAATTTGACTCATTTAACTTTCTATTTGTTAAATATATATATATATATTATTTTAAAGTTTTCTTTTTCAATGGTATAATATACTTCTTAGACCTTTTTCTTAAAAGTAAGTGGACTTTCGGTACCCAATTCTTAATTTTCCGTCACCATCTTCATCATAATTATAAAGAAAAAAAATTAATTAATCCAAATATACCAAGTTTCAAACTTAAAAAGAAAAGTACTTACTAAGGGGGACATGCTTGGACATCACAAGTATATTTTGATAGGAATTTAGCGATTCCAAGTCACGGAACAAACTCGAGTTTATTGAAAGTCGGTCAAATTTGGCCCTATTCTGGAATTATATTAGTAACATGGAGACATCTTTTCATTGAAACCCCAAAAACTTATGTTCACACAAAAATGAAAATTTCAAACCTCTATGTAACGTAAAGCTGATCCAAGATCAGCTTGGGGACATAACCCACACAATGGCCAACTTGGAAGAAGATATGATGTATTTTCTTACGATTATATATTTTCTCAACTCAATATTCATTCTTGTAAGATTCTTAGAATATACTCAAAATTCATTATTGTTTGATATGAACCAAATGGGGAACGCCCACGGGCATCGGGTGGTGAAGGGAACTGAGCGAAATGTGAAATGCTATTATGTTGTCATCATATGTAATTTGCATTCCAGACGTGAATTCAAGAGTAATTAGAAGGTCTCGTTAGCATAGTTGCTAATGCTAGAGAATAGAAGTAGAATAAAGTCCATCTAATCCTAAAGTGGGTCTCTCAAAGGATTCTGAGAGTGATACGCTTCACAGGAGGGAAAAAAGAGGGGTGATTGGAGATAATGAAGGTTTGTATTCTCTTGGGTTCGAAGAGAATTTTCAGTTGGGTCTCGGTGATTGCACAGCGTGAATAACGAAAGACAATACTCTTAATGAATAAATATCAGAAAGTGTGGTTTATTGAAATGAAGATTCTTAGAGGCATTAATAAATTTGCTTTTGTTATAAAATATCACCTTCCACACTAAGTTTGCTATATATATTTTTATGCATAATTCTCTCAGATACAACTAAGTTTTTATATTTTAATAGTAACATTCAATTATCAAACGATACTTATGAATATGTGTGAAATGTTTCTATAATTCTTTGTTTGAGAAAGAGAGAATAGAGAATATGACAAAGAAATGTGTGCAAAATACCATGTTAAATTGGAGAAGCAAAATCTTTAGAGTTTGGGTTTATATGTTTCATTTTCTTTTCTAGTCGTTTTGGCATCTTATTTTTTCAAATAGATATTTGTTAAAAAAAAAATACAAATTAAAAATAGACATTTTACTCATAAACAAACTAAATAGATTAGATAAGAGAAAATAATGATAAAATATAGATACAAATAAGATGTTAATGAGACATAGATGAACATTAGACAATCTAAGCATATCTAAAAAGAATTATGAGCATCATGACTTTTCTTAGTTGTTTTCGTGCAATCTCTATGAGATAGTAATAAAATAGACAGTTTTAAAATTTATAAATTTATGAGCATGATTCTCACTATGGTCAACATGATAAGGCAAGTATACCTATCATTGCAGTATAGAATTGGATATAGGAAAACTTGGCAACTATTTCTACTCTTTACTTTCTTATTGTCTAGTCTAAGAAAATTAGAGGATTCAATAACCTAATGTCTAAAAACTACAACTAAACTAACAATGATTCACGGCTTAATTCACAAAATGATATTAATCTAAATCACAAAGAACTTAGATCTTGTTTCACCATAAGGTCTCATTATGTAACTCAACAAAATCTCAATAATTTAGCATCAATTTCTTGAACCATGGAATTCTCAAAGATATTTTAATGTCTTTCTCAAGATTATTAACATCTAATCCTAAGTTTATGAACTAGAATTTCTTCCTAATCAATAGCAACTTAGAGTTGGATTAGGAACCAAAATTCATTAGGTTAATTTATCAATTACAAAAGGATTTCACTACTCTATCTCTAAAGCTATGAGCAATGCTCATCAGTAGCCTAGATCTATTCATTAAAACGGTTTCTCAATCAATTTTAACAAATCGGACATGAATCCTTAACGTATACCATATAAATTCAAGATCTAATAAGCTCAAGCTATTGCATTCAAGAAATCAATACCAATTCAATTAAATCACAGCAGAGTTACAAGATTTCAACCTAATGATCCACAAGATCTAAGACGAAACAATTACTATCCATAGATCTAACAAGATAATTCAATAAATTAAAGAAGCAAATGAAGATCATGATAAGAAAGAGGTTTATTAAACTGTGATCCTTTACGATTAAGAATCAATAAAATACAATGAATGACCTCCACGAATTTCCTCTTGAAAACTAATGAAAACTAATGAAAACTAACCATGAATTTAAGAATAAAAGACAAATCTACAAAAAAAAATATCTAGATCTTTATATTTCTAACTTAATATCCTCTCCTTGTACTTAGGGTTTCGTAAAAGACAGTATTTATAGTATAAATAACTCCGACGTAGCAAAAAAGTATAAAAAAACGGAATCCATGTTAGACAGGTGAGACATACTGTAATATACAGAAATAAAAATGAAAATATAATGAATTATGAATCATGAGATGATATAGGATGAGTTCAAGGTCAAAACAAGTAAATTGTAAATGTTTAAGTTTGGTTGTAGAACAAATGTTGAAGTTCGGATTTCTACAATTTTGACAGATTGTACATCGCTTCTGGAGAATCTATGCCACCTGCGTAAAGACGGCATAGGAAGGGAGCAGTAGCGTTTTTCTTAATGCTGGATGGAACACTGTCGGTGTATACTAGGATTTCTTAACGCGCGGGGAACGCCTTCGGCATAGGGCATGGATTTGCAGGCATATGTGGTAAGATTAAAGTTTTGGGAATTCAAAGCCCTGATGACGCCGCTAGCGCTCGTGTAAATTTTGCTAGCATAGGGTGTACGCCAGCAAGATCTACACGTACGTCGTGGCGTTATGACCAAATTTATAATACGAGACTCGAAATGGTTTTGACAGAAACGTTTATCATGTTTCTCCTTCGTGTAAGAGAGTTTTGGAGTATTCTTAGAGATCTAGGCTTGGAGAATCATCGGAGGGTGTTTTTGAACCAAATAAGTGATTTTAACCTTCTCTCATGGATTAAATACGAATTTGTATAAGTTTGCTTAGGGTTTTGTTGTATTCCTGAAGGAAAACGTGGGAAAGATTTAGATCTTAGATTTAATCTGTCTCGGCTGGATAAGAAGTGAATGTTGTGATTAAAACAAGTAAGTATAATGTTCTCATATCAGATTTATACGAATTTCATGCAAATTCTAAGGATTTTGTGATTTTTTTACATGAAACAAACCCTAGTTTGGTTAGGATCCGAATTTGTGGATGTGAGTTGGATTTTGGTGATCAAAATAAGTAAGTTTTGTCCTTTCTTTGATGGATTTGAATAATGAGTGATTAGATGATCATTATGTGTTTTTGTTGTCATATAAATATTAGGGTTTCGAAGGATTATCGAATTCTATAGATTGTTTTGGAAGATTGATCGGGTTAGATGGTGCAACTTGGTGATTTTCTTTGTCAGTTTAGGATTTCGGGAGTTATAGTACATTAGGAATTGTTTATATCATGTTCTTATTTGTTATATATAATATATTATATATATATGTTGTTGACAGGAATTTGGAGATTTGGGTTTGTTGTTGTATTGTTAATATTGATTGAAGTATTGTGGATATGAGAGATTTGGTTGTGGTTGAGTGTTGTCGATAAAAGGATTTTTAGGAGATTCAGATTGGAATTTCCTGAAACTAAGAAAGGTACGACCAATCCTTGCTTGCTGTTTTTGCCTGTAAGCTTAGTATTGATTGAATGCTTGTAGGAACAGAATTTCTTAATAAACTTAATCTTTATTCGGGTTAATAATTGTATGGTTGATTGTGCTTGGCTTTGACCAGTAAAGACCTGGCAGACAGTGATACTAGTGAGGCACCTTGATGATCTTGGTATGAGGTTGTCCCTAGTGGACTCGTGCCTTGTTATGATTCCGGTGGAATTAGGTATTCTGGATTCGGGTGTTTAGGGAGTACCCACTCATCCATATATCTATATGATTATTATTTTTAAAGGTTGCATGATTTTCAATGGGGTCTGAGTAACTCCGAGTTCAGAATTAGAGTATACTTAATACTGGACTGTGTTTTTGTTGGCTTAAGAATATAATATGACTGTTTGCATTAGTTTAAGTTGCATGAATTACCTATCTATTGTATGTGCATATGCATTTGTTTTTGGATTGGAATTATCATACCGGGCGTCATCGCTCATTCTTTTAAATTTTAGATACAAGTGAAGAAGATATAGTGTATAATCTTTCCGGATATGACTTATTCTTTGATAGCGGGGATGGCGATAGTGGACCTGATTACCCATCCGAGAGTTAGGCTTCATATATCAAATTTCTAAGAAAAAACATGTTTTGATCATTTGGAATTGTAGTTGGATGTTTTTATTGGTTTTACATGAAAAGATTTTAATGTAAACAGTATTAAGTTTCTGTTGAATTTGTCGACTATGAAGTCAACTTAGATTTTATGCTTAAACAAGGAGTTTATGTTTTATGAAGTATGAGTTTTTAGTTTTAATAGGTTTCGTATCATATGAGATACCCTATGAGTATTTACAGGTGATGATTGTATTATTGTGGATAATAGAGCATTTGTGTGTCCTTTATAAGAGGGGATACGTGGCGGGTTATAATGCCTTATTTTAGGGCATTACACATACCCTATTGCGTGGCTACGACTCCTAAAATTAAGCAAGGCTTCCTTCTTCATGCAACCACATATTCATTTGCAATGATATGAACTTTCTTCTTTTGAAACGCTAGTGTATGCACGACCACGTAACGGATGGTGGCTTCTGCTGTGAAAGTGAGCTTTGACATCATGTGCCTGCATCTTGGACTACATCATGCTCTAGAACAATTTTGATTTAATGTGGACGTGTCCCTTTGAACAACTACGACTAAGGCTGTGCCATCCTCTATATCTTTATCTTCCTCATGAGTGCCCATGCCTTAGACTGCGTAATGATAAGTCATTTATCCTCTATTCAAACAATGAGAATTTATGCTTAATCTAATTCATTATTAGTTGACTTCCTATAAAATTGTGTTATTATTGTTTAATTGTTTTTTTAGCTCCTAAGATCGAAAAAAAGAAGAAACAAGCGATTTGAACAAGATTTGGAGCAAAACAATAAAGACAATTGAAGACAAAGTCAACTACAGCCCTTGGGATTGTAATTGAAGGCAAACAATAACAAGGAAGAAGGCCAACTATGTCTTAAGACAGTCTTGCGATTCTTGATCGTAGTTGAAGCTGGATAATTTGCATCCAAGTTGAAACAGACACAGTGCCTATAGTTGCCAACAACCAAAGTCGTGATTCTACTCAAAACGTATCTCCTTCTATACGCATGTGACAATTCATACATAGTTTATTATAAGAATATGCCACGTCAATGAAAAATCATCATGATTTATGCCCTCTCATGAAAGTTGAATGATTAGCTTAAGTCATTCACGCCCAGGCGAAATTGAGAATTAAGGAAAGGGTTATTTTCTCAACTCATTGTCATATATATATATATATATATTACTAACATAATCTCAAACTTCTCCTTAGATAGAACTAAGAAGGAGGATTTCCTTTTAAATTCATTTATCATTTATATATATATATATATATCATCAACATTACCACTACTTCGCTTTATAACCTTAGTGACTCCTTAAGTATTAATCCTTAAAGCTGACTCCAACACAGGCAACATCTTTCGGTGTCTGCTTAGTTCTCATGAAGTCGACAACCCTATAGTAGCCTTAACAAGATTCATTGAACTCTTAAAAATCACTACTATAAGGTTGGAATATTAAAACGTCACGTAAACGCCATGCTAATGCAAGCATGTTGTTATGCAATGCATGTGCATTTAATTAAGTGGTCAAATAGTATTAAGTCCATTTATTAGGGTGACTTATGAATGTAACAAACACTAATCACATTAGCAACTCAATCAATTCAACCAATGTGTTATCACTTTTACTATAATGTTTTATCAAACAATACAATCATCAAACAACACACAATACCTAATCCCTATATGTAGTTAATTATATTTATTTAAATATACGTGCAACTATTTTACAATCACAAGCAAGGCGATGGGGTCAATGTTACCCATCGTCATTCAAGTTAAAGCTTAACAATCCTCTAGGAAATCATCATCAGCATCATCATTAGCATTAAATCATCAACACCCTTCCTATATGAAATCCAAATAGGAATGTAAGATTAGCTTAGGTTTATTTTAGAAAATAAATCAAAGTCAACTTTTGTTCATGATATTAAACTCATTTTAAGATCCTATTTGATCAGATACTAAATGAGAACCCTGCCATGGTTGTAAAGATCGCTCTGTCAAGATATAGATAGTTCTCCATTATCAGTTAAAGTATTTCTTTTCTCTTAGTTTATAATCATTTATTACAAAAACATCATCTAAAAATTCATATACAAAAATATTTATTTCTCAAGCAAGCATGCATTTGAACTAATATATTCCATTTTCTAAATATGGTCTAATCCATTATATTACAATAGACTATCTCTAGGCCATTTACAAATTTTAAGTCTATTAACTTAATTTATCCAAATTGATTAAACTTAACCAATCTAATTCATTTTAGCTTATCAAAGTGCATTGGGTCAAGTTGAGTTTCAATTAGTTAACTAACTCATTTTATATCTAAGATTCATATTGACTTAAGTCTGTGATAATTTACTCTTAGCCAAGTTGATTAGACTCAATTAACTTAGTTCATTTTAGTTCATTTAGATTTATTAAGATAAAATGGGCTTAGATTAATAACTAAGTTCATTTAGATTTGGATATGTGATAGTTTGAATCAAATATATTTTAGGTCTTCATACTTTTAAAATTTTCAAAAACTTAAATTATGAAAGCTGTAGAGCTCTTTTTAAGCTTTTTGTAGCCTTTTGAATCACCTCAATTCGAGTATGGATAAGAAAGTTATGATCAATTTAATTTAAGTTGATGAGAAAAATAAGAACAAGAAAGCTTTGGTTCCATATGGGGCATATCATGGTGGTGGTGGCCACCAGGCCTCTTGCCATACCCTATATAAAGGGTGGTGACCACTAGGCCCCTTGCTATTTCCCATATGGGTTCAATAAGGGGGACCATGATTACCACACCCCCTTGCCATGCCTCATATGGGTTCATTAGGGGGAACCGTGGTTACCACACCTCATAAGGACCCATATCACCTTTCCTATTTCTTTTCTCTATTTTTGCTACTTGTCTACTTGTTTTATTCACAAAACTCTACCTACAGTATCTTAGTAACATTATACAAGCTCAAAACCATAACTCACAATATTTCTAAACATATTTTTACCATTGTACATCATCAAACTCACTTCATAAAACTCTCTCTCCATTAACGCATAATCAACTAGCTTTTAGTTTCATGCCCCCACATCTCATATTCATCAACTTTATCACAAACCCAACTCATTTCTAACTCCCATACATCATATTTATGCACATACAACAATCAAGATAAAGAAAACAACTCAACTTACTTGTTTAATATGCATAAGGAACATGTTCTTCCTACTACTACTTCTTCCCTAGTTGATGAAGCTTCTACTAGCATGTTTTCCACGTCTTATCTTCTTTTCTAACTTCAATCACTCTTATGATTTTCTCAAAATTGAGATTTTGATATGAATTTTGAGAGAACGGAAGAGAAGAGTAAGAAGAAGAAAAGGAAAGAAAAGAAAACGTAAGAGAAAAGAAAGAGAAAAAAGAGGCAGCTTGGGAAAGAAAGGAAAAGAGAAAAGGGATTAAATCTAAAAGGCCATTAGGGATATTAAGAATAGGGCTTTGGTTTAAGCTTTCTAGATCATTATCTTAAGTATAGAAAACAAAAGGGAGAAATTTTAGAACATATATAAGTAAAATCGATAACTTAATTTGAAAATCTAGTTTAGAAGTTATTTTTGTAAAAACTTGATAGTTAGATTAAGTTCAAGCTTAGAAAGTTATATTTTTTAAATAAGTAGATAAACTCAAAATTCATGAGGATTAAATATATAGAATTTAGGTTAAAATGACTAAATTAAAACCTTTTATAAGTTTATATTACAACTTGAGAAATTTGGATTATTTATAAATAAAAGAAAAAGATGTTTGAATTGTTGATTAGAAAGAATTAAGTAATTAATGGACTAGAGCTTGAGGTTTACAGAGTTGCTAAACATTTAACTTATTTATTTAAGGGTTTAGAAACCTACAAAACATTTTAGGGTCTGTTTAGATGGTCTGTTTTTCATCTATATCTGTATCCGAATCTGTATCGAAACAATATGTAAATATATCCGATTTGCATTTATATTTTATCTATATTTGATCTATTTCATCTTTTCATAAGAATTGCCAAATTTTTTCATATATATATATTTAATAAACAATTTATTAGAAAAAATTTTGAAAAAAGTGTCTATATCTGCCCAGAAAAGCGTATGCATCTACCGAAAAAAGCTAAACAAACAAACCCTAATTACATGTTTGAAAGCTTAGAGAATTAAAATAGAAGACAAAAAGTTAGAATAGATGGTTGAGAAAATTCAATACTCTTGTTCATTTAATAATTTGAAAAAAAAGTTCTAAATAAAAGTGATTGAGAAGATTGAAATTTGATTTGTTGCAAAAATAATTAAAGTAAATAGACTAATTGAAAATTAATAGAAGTCGAATTTGATAGTTAGATAGGATTAAGGAAATGACTTAATGAAATGTGTACTTAAAGCAAATATATAAATGGAAAGGAATATTTGAAATACCAAATTTTAGTTTAATCTATTTACTAATTTGATTATATTAATCTATCTTATTATATCCTATAACTTAATTTACTTGTTTTAGCTAAACTATCGAAATTCAAATTCTAGTTTAAATTTAAATTCTAGTTCGAAATTCAACCACATATTATTCTATTTAATTATAACTACTCTTATTTAAATTAATGGAAATCTAGGGTATTTAAATGTGTCTGTATATAAATAAATGTGCACATGCGTTGTAACAGTATTTGTACTATAGTGTAATAGATTTCTAACATAAAATAGTGTGAATAGTAGAGTGAGAGTTTATGAGAGAAACTTTTCTTTTACTAGGAATTCAAGTTTTTTGGGTAGATTCGAATTATCCGACATTTGTTCTTTGTAAAAATTTACTCATTAAGCGATATTTAATCTCCAATTTATATTGTTTCTCCTGAATTTATGTTTAATGTTTGTAACTATGGAGAAATAATTGCTATGTCTCAAGATTTATAAATTCATTACCTGATTCATGTGAATTCAATGTATTTTTAATTGAATATTGTTTGGGTACTTATGTTTAGTAGCTAGAACTTTAATTGTGGGTTTATATGAGTGTATCGTGATGATCCATGTTTGATTTCAACTGAATAGATTAAGAAATCGATTTTTTGAACAGATCTAGCCTGCTAAAAAGTTACTCATAACTACCTAGAGATAGTGGTGGTAAAAATTTTTTCGTTGGATTTTAAATTCATTAAATTTGGTTTTTATCAAAGAATTTTAATATTAATGCAAATCTAGGTTTGTGATTGCTTGTCAGAGATTACGCTGGTTTAATCTAGATTGCTTGTGAGAGATGACATGGTCTAATCTGGATCTAGAAGTCATTAATGCTTAAGAGGCATTAACGTACACTAGCGAATCCAGTAGTACAAATATACCTAATAAATAACTTACTAAATTAGTTAAAAAATCACATGATAAGGATTTGGTAAAGCAAATCCTAAAATCATTCTTGCATTGGAAGCTTATCTTATAAAATTTTCTCTAAAAACTTCTATATAAGTAGGATTGACCATAATTTAGTTTGTAATTTTCTTGTTTATCATGTTTTGCTGAGTTTTCTTTGGCTAGATAATATATTAGAAGTGAATAGTAGATAGATACTAACAATCCCCAAGGAATACGACCTAATTTTTTATGCTACTTCGGTAGGTGTCCTTGCCTAAAATGTAGTTGTGACCGAAGATGAATAGAACATATTATTATTTTTATAAATTTTTAAAATCAAATTTAATGTTCACTCTGAGCTAAATTGATGAACATAAACGCTAAACAATCTCTTAGTTAAACGTAAGGATCAAGGCAAGACAACTATCACAGTTAAACCTCTATCTAAGACCTATAAAAGAACCAAGGTGCCATCTTAGAAGAAAAAAACTGATCATTTAAGATGAATGATCTGATGAGGAGTGTAAACCCCGGTTTTTCTAGTAACCAAGATGACTCGAGAACTGGAAACCAAAACCCTAAACCGGAATAGTTTAAGATGGGAGTTAGACCTAGGAGTCCTGAATCCGGCTTTTCCTCGTTTCCAATTAAGAAAATTTTTAAAAAAAATTTATCTTGAATATAGTTCTTGAATATATTTCAAACCAAGAAAAGATCATATTTTGAGAAATTTTCAATTTTGGGCCTTCCCGAGATCCGTTTAGAAAAGCGTGCCACGAAACTTGAATTTCGAAAAATTACTTGTGAATACTCATTTGAATTGAAATTAAATAAGGATTTCAAAAATATGAATTTCATAATTTTTCGGTTTATGAAAAATACGGTTATAGCCTTTTTATTCGTATTTTTCTTACTACCGGTAATTAAGTTGTCCTGATTACTATTCATTACTATTCACAAGTACAACCTACTACACTCACAAACCATACCCTACTCTTACATCCTTACAAACACTCCATTACATTTTCTTTTCCAAGAATTATTTGTCTCTAAATAATTATTACCATTTATGACTTTTAATACACAAAACTATCAAAACAAGTTAAATAAAAAAAATCAAAACCCCTCCCTCATAGACATGGCCGGCGTGATGCTCCCAATTTTGGTCCCATTTGTGCAAATTTTTTTAATTATTTTTATCTCATTTAACCTAATTCCACTTCATATATAAACCACTTTTTCCCTCTCTCTCTCTTCATTCTTCTCATTTCAAATTTTACCAAAGGTAGAAAACTCTCTTTTTCTCTCCTCCCCAACCCTCCTTGCCGTGAGCTTCATTGGCTCCCACACACACAAACACACAACTTTTCTTCTTCCTTTATCTTCTATTTTAACCTTAGATAAAAGAACTTTACTTCTTTTACCTTTAGATCCTTGTAATGGCAAGGATATTCTTGTGTATTTTCATTTAAGATCCCATGACTCTTGCTAGGGACAAGAAAATACTAATACAGGAATACCAAACCATCACAAGAGTGGATCTAGCATTTAAACAACTTTCATGCCATGAGCTTCATGATCATCCATCTAAGAGTTGTTTTGAACAAAAGACCTTTCATAAAAATTTATTTTTATGCTTTCAAAACCTATCTAACATTTAAGATTAGATCTATCATTTTGCCATCCATCATGTAGCATTTAAGATCTTATCTCTATTTTAGTTTTGTGCATTAATATCATCAAGACCTTTGTCTTAGTAAATAAGCTTGCTAGTATATAGATCTCTAGTGATAGTTAAGGAAACCAAAAAGAAAGCTCTTTTCAAGAAATGAAATAGGGTAAATTCGGATGACATGAAACCTAGCTAAAAACCCTTTATCAACTTCAAAACATGTATTTTGCAAAAAAGTAGCCTATGGGTGATAGATGATTTATGATAATTTTTCATATTTAAATAGTTTTTACCAATATATTTAAAACAAGATATGAAGTCAATAGAAATTTGGTTGGAAGTTCTTGTAGGAAAATTCGTAAACTCACAGTGTTAAAAAAACACTATTTTCCAACTTCAAAAATTTTTTCTTAAATAAATAAAGTCCTTAGGGTATAGATAAAGTAAATACCTAAATTTCTAAGTATAAAATGCATTTTTCTTAAAGAAATCAACTTAAGAATGAGTTTTGCAAAATTCGGATTTTTGGATCAACCCTATTATAAGACTCACTTATAAGTTTACAAATGAAGATTTAATTAAAGAAATAAAGGCCTTAGGATATAGTTAATGTAAGGGTCAATTTTTCTTTAAAGTAAATAGAATTTTCCTAAGGAAAATCCTTGGAACAAGTAAGAGTGACCAAGTGTATCAAATCTACTAGTTAACAAATGGCATGAAAGGGTTTCCTAAGATAAAGGTTATTTAAATTCTTTTAATCTATAAATTTATAAGAACTTAAGCACATAATAGTTCATATCATGATATTCATGATAGGGAAATTCATTACCATGGCATTTATTTTCATTCTACACTTAGAAACCTCAAGAGCATTCATGAAAATCACATTTTTGGAAATCAACATACCTACTAGTTAGAACTGATCCTTCATTTCCGAGACTTAAATGTTTTCAAAACTTGATTTAAACAACATATTTAGAAATCTCTTTCGAAGTAGATAGAAATTGATATAAAATTTGCAAAATTCCGAGTTAAAACGGCCAAGTTACGACCATTTTAAATGAGACTTCGGAAATGATGCGAATTTCGATTTCACTAAGTTGTCTTAGAGTTTTGACACTCTTAGATTGTAGAATACTTATTAGGGTGTTTCTTTTTGTTTAGGCGAACCCGAGGATGTCGAGTCTTTATCCCCGATTATTACTACTAAGAGACCCGAACCAATGGCGGAATGAGTTTTCTCTTCCCAATTCGTTTATTGTATGTGATTGATAATTTAGTGCACTAGAGTGTAGGTAAAGAGAAATGAATATGTAGGATGAGGAATAATGGGAAATTGTATGTTGATGATGATATGAGAACTAAAAATAAGAATATCGAAACCGGGTGATAATTTCTGGTTGTGTAGTTGGTTATGATGTATTGTTTGAGAAATTGTTTGATCGCCTGAATAAAATGACTTAATCAACTATTCGGACTAATACCAAATTTAGACATATGCATATCATAATGGGAAGGAGCATTAGCATTGGTTGGTTAATCGTGATCCATAAACGAGATTAATTGGTTGTTTAATCGTGATCCATAAACGAGATTAATTGTGGGTTAATCGTGATCCAGAAACGAAATAATTGTTGGTTACCTGTGAACCATAAACGGCATAAAGTTAGTACCACAGTATTCGTTAATCTGCCAACCCGGGATGGAGGGTGCAAGTCCATCCACATATGATTTCCAACTAGTCATATGTATATTGCTCTCATGTGTTTGGTGCATTCACTTGCTTGTATAATCACTTGTTTGAACTGTTGTGACATGAATGTTGCTGTGGAAGATTTCACTCACTAAGCTAGTTAGCTTACGTCCCTACAGTTTCTTCCTTTTGCAGCTACCGAATATATGGCTTAGATAGCGTCACCCGACCGCACAGGAAGAAGAGCTAGGAGTTTCCCTTAGAAGTTGGAAATTCTGTTTAGACTTCCATAGGAAACTTTTATGACTTTGGATGACTGTATAAGGCCACTAAATATTCTTTTGTGGGGGAATGCCCCTTAGTAAATGTAATATTTATTTATGCATCATGAGTTATATCCTACTGCTAATGTATGCCAAGTTAAGCTTTTATCTCCATTCGGACTTGTATTCTATTGTCGTAAAGGTACGCCTTACATCTATACGAGGCCTCGAAGGACTAAGGTGGTAATTCGAGAGTCTTGTATGGCATGTGGCGGACTGTTATGTTTAGAGTACTCTATGAGGCATGACAAGGAGAACAATCCGATTTACTTGATAACTTGGTGAAGAACATTTCCTCATGTACTGGTATCTGTAAACCCCAAAATTTTTCAAAATTCTTATAAAATAATCCTTGGATTAAATACCAAATCCAAGACCTTGAAAAATCAACCTAAGTTGAAATCAAATTCTAAATAAGATCAAACACGAAAATTCCTAACCTTATGAAAAAGCAAACCTCCAAAAACAAAATGAAAAATCCAACAATCATTCAATTCAACACCAGTACACCAACCAAATCATCTATCCGATTCCTGAAATGCAAATCAAGATGATATATCCAAATAACACTTAACGAAAAAAAATACTAAAAACAAATTCTCAGTGAATTTTAGAATAAAAAAATTCAATTACCACTAAAAGTTAAACAACCTATAACCTTAGACTTAGTTAAACAATCTCGATAACTAAAAAAATTATAAAAAATCATTAAAAAATAAAAAGTAAAACATAAATTTTGAGTCAAAATATAACACGGTCAAAAAACTCCAAAATTTTAAAATCTTACAAGTAAATAAAAAAGATAGAAGTCAAACCAAAACCTAAAGTCAACTTAGAGCAGAAATAAACTCTAGTGAATTTAAATCCAGCAATCTCACACTCTAAATCCTTAAGCAATAAAATTAAGTTAATAATAGGTTATAGTCCGTAATAATATAATGAAGCTTAATATATCAGATTCGTCGAAATTTAGTTCGTTTTGGACCCGAACGACAACAAATTTTGAAAACCGTGTCCCAGTGCGTCAGCAGTAAAAATATTTCAATAATACCATTAGACTCGTAATAATATGAGGATTCCAAGAATATCAGTTTTAGAATTTTTCGAATCTGTCTCCTAGAAATACCAACAGACGTATTGAGCGTTAAGAGCAAATAACTTTTTGATCTATCATCTAGTTCATGAATTAATTCTAACGTATGTTTTGCATCCTTTCTTTGAACTTTTGTAATGAAAGATTTACATCTTCTCTTGATTTCATGTATTTCGTTTTGAATATTATGAAGTCCTTATTATTGATTTTGATTTCTGTAAAATTTCAATATTCCTTATATAAGTTTTTATTTCCGCATTTCCGTTCTGTATTTCCGATAAGTTTCTTTTACTGCCTTAAGACGTAATAAAAGATTTAGAAATTTCACCTGAGCTTAATAAAATTGTAGGAGATATACCCAACTACAACAAGAACCCATCATGACTCCTTTAGGACCCGAGAACCAAGCAATACCTGAACCACCTAACCAAGGGGGAAATGCTTCAATAGAGATTGAACGCTTACTAGTTAGATAAGAAGCTACATGTAGTAGACTCAAGTCAGTTCAACGTCAATGCCTGTGAGATATGAGCAAGAAACAACGCAAGATGAACCCCTATCACCTCAATACCACCAAAGTCTCTTACCATGCTTCATAAAGTGTAACCAGTATTTTGACGGTTTTTGGAAAACCAGATGAGGTAGAGGATTGGTTGGCACACATTGAGAGGTCCTTTAATGCTTTTGAAGTACCACACCGTCTGAGAGTCAATTATGGAACCTATATGCTCCGCTTACATGCCCGAGTATGGTGGAATCTAAGGAAAGAGAGTTGATGCCTCCAGTTACATAGGAGATGTTTAAATATGAGTTTTTGGACAAGTATTTCCCCATGAGCTTAAGAGTCCAGTACAGTACAGATTTCCTCAATATCTCACAAGGAGATCGTAGTGTGGAACAGTACGAAATCGAGTTCAGTAGATTGTTGCAATATGCTCCGGAATCATATAAACAAAGTGAGGAACTCAAAAGACAAGTGTTCCAGAATGGTTTAAAAGAAGACCTTCGGACTCGATTGGAGGAATTTGATATCAGGAGTTATCAAGGATTGCTATAAAGAGCACGGATAATAGAAAATGCTCAGTGGAGAAGGCAAGAAAGAAGTAATAAGGAAAAGAAGTTATATGTTGCAACGACCCCGAGTCAAAATGTCAAAACATTTCCCGTGGATGATGACCTAAACAAGGAAGAAGACATAATATTGGATAAGATACAATGCTGGAGATGTAAGAGAGAACATTACCCTATACAGGGTCCACAACTCCAATTCAAGTGCTATCTCTGTGGGGACCCTGGTCACAAAGTTGAGAAGTGTCCTAAAAAGATGACCACCGGATGCTTTATTTGCACAAAGATGGAACATTTGGCTAAAACAAGCCCCGAGTGGGATAACCCGCATGTTTCTTCGCTGGATCTACCAAGGAAGAAGAGGAAGACATATAATAGGAATAAAAGCAACAAAGGAAAAAGGAATCGAGGTTCTTCAAGAACATCTACATCCGGAAATCTAGTCCACAACCCTCACACATATGTAGCTTATGAAGAAGCTAGTGATGAGGAGCTGGAGTCCTTTGCCATGGAAAGAAGCGAGGATCAAAGATGCAACTCGGTATCAGGTTAGCGCTATACCCTTAGAATACCACATATTCTTTCCTGCTAATAGAATCAAAGAGATAAGTTGTTAGAAATACCCTTCGGATTAAATGGCTAGACTAAAAAAAAAGGCCCGAGACTATTAAAAACTAGAATGAGCCAATGATGGAAACTAAAACAAACCTCGATTAATTTAACGAATTCCAAGATACCCCTCATATAACTTCTTGTAAATAAAGAACTTTGAAAGATCGAAACTACGACGATCGTTACACAAAAGTTAAAACTTCAGTGATCAAATCTCAATTACCAAACTCCATAAGATCTTCACAAGTAAATAATTATACAATAAGCAATGAGATCTCTTGATTTCAATCCCATCAAGATGATCACGATGATAAGAATTTAAAACAATGATGACCATATTGTTTAAGGAAATATGAATCATAAAGCACAATATTGTATATACAGCTACATAAGAATGGAGAAGCGAATCCACAACCTTCGTTGGTCAAGTAATTGAGTCATGAAAGGTCATGTTGTCATGAGTCGTCTAGTGTCGGTCGAGTCAAGTCGTCTATGGTTTCGAGTCAAGTCCGCGTCGTTTTCCAAAAGAGTCGTATAAGTGAAGGTTGGAATCGCTAAGCCAAATCTTATAAAATTGTATGTGCTATATTTCGTAAAAGATCTATCATGCGAAATTTAGAAATGATACAAACCGAAGCATAAATCGGTGCTAGAGATATAGTTTGAAATTCACAATCTTTTCTCGACAAACGATATACACGTAACAAGTTTTGCGGACAAAACTTTCCTTAAGGTGGGGAGGATGTAATCCCCAGAAAATTTCAGTAAATAATTTCAAGATGAGCTTAAAAAATAAACCCTAAAAATCACTCCAAATTAAAACCGAATTTCGACAAGTCCTAAATGACGAACGAATCCAAAAATTTCTTAATCATGAGAAAATGAAAATCCTTAAAAATAAAATAAGAACTTAGTGGTCTTCAAATTCAAAACCACGATGTACAAAAATTTCATATTTAACTCCGATTTATAAAATCGGGTAAAATAGATCCCAAAAACGAATTATTAAAAAGTAAATAACGATAACTTTCGGAAATGAAACCCAATTCAAAAATTTCGAAAACGTTAAAATATATTAAATACTTACAAAAATGAAATGTAAAATAAATCTATCAAATCAAATATGTTGTATAATCATAAAATACCAGTCTCCAAATTGGCAAGGATTTAAATCGGGAAATCACCCGGTAACCCTAACCGGAATACAATAGTGTAAGTC
This sequence comes from Combretum micranthum, assembly GCA_024138025.1. Lineage (NCBI taxonomy): Eukaryota > Viridiplantae > Streptophyta > Magnoliopsida > Myrtales > Combretaceae > Combretum > Combretum micranthum. The sequence continues at coordinate 118,580 of JAMXBD010003317.1, forward strand.
CGGCAATCTAATGCCCCTAACCCTAGAGGCCGAGATGTAGTTTAAATATATAGAATAGCTCATAGCAATGTAAGTTTGTTTAAAAATATCATATTGGTAAATTTTTGACCTATTTCGAACCCGTTCGGATACAGACTTCGAAAAGCGTGTCCCAGGGCTCGAGATATCAAAAACATACCAATAGTACCGTTAGACTCATAGTTTCATAAGATTTCTAAGTATATCAGTTATGAAATTTTTCGGGTTATAAAAGTTACAGTTATAACCTTTTTATCGTATTTCCATTATTACCGGTAATTGATTAGTCTTTTGCACTATTCATTTTATTTCATTATAAAATTTTATTATTCTTACAAAGTCTTATATTTTTAGATAAATATTTTATATGTTATAGAAAATTTTGTTTTTCTAAAATTTAGTTCGTTTCGAGTCTTTACGGGATCAGATGCTATTTAAGACCCGATACTAAAAATAAAATAAATTAATTTAATAATTGGAAAATATTTTAAAAATATCATTAATTTCATAAAATAATTTTTTAGAATTTTTCGGGTTGTAAAAATATTATTTATAGCCCATATTCGTGTATTTTGATCATACCGGTAACATAATTGTTAAATTACTAAAATAATTCAAATAATTATTTAATTTTAAATATGAAAAATCTGCTACAAATATTTGGAATAAATTTTCTAATTTTATTTTATTTTAATTTATTTTATTAATAAAGTACTTTTACAATCCATACCTTCAAGTACACCTTACACATATCACTTCCTTTTCACTTCAAACTTTCTGCACATTATCCCACAATTCATGGCAGATTTTTGACTCATTCATTGCTGCCATTTTCCTTTAATTTACTCCTATTTTGACTAAAAGTAATTATATTTCAATCCTTCTTCAAAAAGTTACATTACACATTAATTACACAATTCAAATTTAAGTCAAATTTCAACAAAATTCACCTCTCTCCCCCTACACATTCCCATGCAGCACACACACACATTTGGCTACCTTGTTTTATCTTTTTCCTTCTTTTCTTACAATTAAAACACTCATTTTCTCTCACTCCTTCATTTATTCACTTTCCCTCTTTCTTTCTTCAACCTTTTCTCTCTCTATTTCCTCTCTTTTCTTCTTCTTCTTGTTCTTGTTTCTTCAAGAACCAAGCTGCCCTAACATCTTCCATTAGCTTCCATACATATTTCTTGAAGATTTCTAAGCAAATCTTCATCTCAAAGCCTCCATAGGTGATATAGGTAAAATGTAATGAAGGTTTCATGCATCAAATGACCTTCCATGAGCTTAAAAGCTTAGGATGATGATACCAATAATGAAACACTCCTTTTCTCTACTTTTATTATCTTGTATTTCAATTATTTTCTTGTTTAAAGTTGATATGTTTTGTAGACCTAAATTTTTGTAGCTTTGATTTTGTTTATGCCATAGATCTTATTATTTAAGTTGTTATATTTGTTATTTCTTATGATTCATGCATAGATCTATCATCCACATATTCATCTTAGTGATTCATCCATTTAAAACTAGTTTAAAAACTAGATCTAGTGTTTTGAGTTCATAAATGCATTAGACCTTTGTTTATGTTCATGAACAACTTGCTATAACATGATAATGGTAGGGAAGTTGTAGGAAACTCAAGATCTATTTTATTTTCAACAAAAACAACTTTTGAAAATTCGGATGAAAATGGGACTATATTTAGAAAAGTGGTTTTTCAACTTCAAAATGTGTATTTTTCATTTAAAATGAAGGGCTTAGGGTATAGACAACATAAATGAATGATTTCGAAAAGTAAAGTTTAGATCTATGAGTTTATAGTTCATTACCATGGGTTTCTTTTAGATGTATGTTCATATTATGTGTAGATCTTAGATTTGAACTTGAACAAAATTTGTGAAATTCGTATTTTGGCAAGACCCCCATTTAAAAACCACTTTCCAAGTGTGAAAGTGTAATTTTTATTTAAGAAATGAAAGGCTCTTAGGATAGGATATGCAAGGAATAGATTTTCATAAGTTTAGATAGATTTTATCAAAAGATATGTCCAAAAATGAATTTTGTAAATTCGGATCCCAATCAAAACCAATTTTTAAAACCCATTTATCAACTCCAAAACTCATGTTTTATGTGAAAAATGAAGTATATAGGTAATAGATATCATTAAGCAATGATTTCTACAAGTTAAAATGAGTTTAGGCATGAGTAATGTGTAAAACAAGTAATGGAATTAAAATGGAAAAATTTGAGTTAGTGATCAAATTGTCAAATTCGTAATTTAAGATGATGCATATGTAATCACTTAGTATTTGAGCTCAAATTGCAAGTTTTATGTGTTAAATGAAGTCCTTAGACAATAGATGTAGTAAAGTCTTAAATTTTAATGCATTAAACAATTTTTTCCCAAATGAATCATTCAAAAAGTGGATTTTCTAAAATTCGGATTTTTGAGTAAATCATATTAGAAAACATATTTGCAAAGTGTAAAATGCAAATTTTTGTGTAAGAATGAGTTCCTTAATGGTTATGTATGATTGAGCCTTAATTTTCTAAATATCAAATGATTTTTACTTGAAGGTATCACTCAAAAATCAATTTTTGTAAAATTCGGATTTTGGAATCAACCCACTTGAAAACATGTTTACAAAGTGTAAAATGGAAATTTTTATGTAGAAATAAAGGTCATAAATAATATATATGATGAAGGCTCAATTTTAACAAAAATAATTATATTTTCTTAAGTAATAAATCCAAAACAAATGGAAATGCTTAAAGTTAGAAAAGTAGACTATTCATAAATAGTTGTTACTATGGTCTTGCAAAATAAAAAGTTATAAAATTTCCTTATTGCAAAAATCATTAAGATCATGCATGCATTAAGCTCATCCCATGTTATTCATGTTAGGAAATCATTCATATTGCATGTATAATTGAATTGACAAGTAGAAACATTTCAAGCATTTACAAAACTATTTTTGGAAATTGAAATTGCTGCTGCCCTAATCTGATCCGAACTTTTCGAAGCTTCAAGGTTTTCAAAACTTGAAAATAATATTAGAATTAGATAGATCTTTCGAAGTAGATAGAAATCGATATATCATTTCCGAGATTCCGAGTTAAATGACCAAGTTATGGCCATTTTAACTTGGAATTCCCGCTTAGGACGCGAATTGCGAATTTGATAGTTTGAATGAGATAGTTGGATTAGTTAAGTGATGAAATACTTATTAGAGTATTTCTTCATTTTTAGGAGATCCCGAGATCGATGATTCCCTGCCACCGAATTATTATTACTAGAAGACCGGTGATTCAATGGTCGAGTGAGTCTTCTCCTTATTTTGTTACCTTGTTTGTGCTTGTAATTAGTCGCATTACAATTATAGGAACAAGATAAAAATCGATATGAATGGGGATGGGATATATGTTGAGACTGTGATGAATGTATGCCAAAGAATAATAAAGCATATCAAAACCACGATTTGATTGGATAACTGTACCGTTCATATTATTTTTGTTATGTGTATGATATTGGCTGGTCACTCTAAAGAATGTATAAATATTTTGACCTAAGAAAAAAGTAAATTGATCATGCATCGTATCGGACATATTGCATTTGGTAGCGTGCTACTCCTACGCAGGTCGATCGGCATGGTCTGAGGACTCGTTTGGATAATGAGACCCGGGATCAGAGCTCATTCATGGGAAACTAAGGCGCATCGGGGATGCATTCCATGTGTGAGCCTAGCCGAGGCGAGTGCTATGAGCCCAGGGCTTGGGGACTAGCAGTAGTCGTGTAGACTTCAATACCATCCCTAACCCAAGATACGGAGGGCGTAAATCCGTTCTGTGTGTGGGTTCTGGATACCCATACATAATTGCTTGCTCACGTGTTTGTTCATGCATAGCATATGATTTATTAATGCTTGCTTGTTCTGGTACGGAACTAAGGGAATTCTCACTAAGCTAGTGTAGCTTATACCCCAACAGTTGCTTAAATGAACAGGTTATCTCAAGAATGCAAAGTGGGGACCGAGATGGTTGAAGCCGAGAATGGCTTCGGGATTCCGGCGAGAAATAAGAATGTTGAAGTTATCAGCTAGTTTTATGATTTGTCCTGTAATAGTTTATGTAGGGAAGTCTGTGGATGAATGTGATTGAAGTTGAATGATTTGTATTTTGAAGTATAGTGGTTTGTATCAAAAGTATAGTGGATTTTATTTCCTTTACATTGTTACTCAATTGTATCAACATAAAATGTATCATTCCGATGTGTCTCCTTTATGTGTTAGACTCCTTGTACATAGTATGGAAGCCTTCGCATGACTGAGGTGGTCATTCTTAGGCTTTAATATTGTGTACGGCGGACTGCCACGTTTAGGATACCCTTCGGGGCGTGACAGTTTAGTTGGTATCAGAGCGAAAAGGTTTTGGGAATTAGGTGGAAAGCCTTTAGGAGAATAGGATGTTAAGATACGATCTTAAATGAATAGATAAATGTTAGATAACCTTTAAGTAAAGGAGAGACTAGATTTAGCTGCCTGACCCTTAAGATGTGATTTTCGATTGTTAAGGATTTGAATTCCGCCTTAGAGACTTTTGCAGAACATAGAAACAGACATATGAGGAAGGAAGATTGAAAATATTAGATGGGATGATCGAATCTATTCTAGCAACTGCAAAATACAAGAATAAGTGACCCTACCCAACCTTTGGTTCAAACCGATAATAGAAAATGGTAGATTTCCCCTTTGACCTAGGAGACCACTGGATGGGAAGGATAAATTGCGTGCTTTCACCGTTTTTCTAACTAAACAAGTTTAAAGAAAATAAAAAGTTATAACTCTTTTTCTAAACCATAAGCAACTTGGTGAATAGTATAATTAGGCTAATGTGACCGTTTCTTCTTGTTTCTAGGGGACTACCTGAGGAGAACGTGCAACAGTCGACTAACCTTTCCAATGAACAACAAGTGAGAGACACTCCACCACCACAAGATCCAATGCAACAAGTCATAGACCTTCTAGGGTGTTTGGTGGATACACAAAAGCTCCTCTTACAACGAGTGCTTCTTAAGAATGTGCCGGTTGAGGTGGAAGGACCCCACCAAGTGACAATGCAAGGAATTGAGACTCCTTCTGTTATGGCTAGTCCAAGCTCCAAAGTTAGAAGGTATAAGACGACTAGCCTAACTGTTAAGAATGAACCTTTTAAGAAGCGTAAGATCACTTATTGGAAGTGCAAAGAAGGTCATCATCTAAGACAGTGTCCACAGTTAAAGCACAAGTGTTATCTCTGTAGGGATCTTGAACATAAGATTATGGACTGTCCAAGAAAGAAAACCCTAAAGTGCTTCATTTATAAACAGTCGGGACATTGGGCGAGGAAATGCCCCCAAAAGAATTAACAAGTGGATAGCTGTCCTTGCTTGGAAGAAGTCAGTCTCCTAGAAATATCAATAGATCTCTTGTGTTGAGCGTTAAGAGCAAATAACTTTTTGATCTATCATCTAGTTCATGAATTAATTCTAACGTATGTTTTGCATCCTTTCTTTGAACTTTTGTAATGAAAGATTTACATCTTCTCTTGATTTCATGTATTTCGTTTTGAATATTATGAAGTTCTTATTATTGATTTTGATTTCTGTAGAATTTCAATATTCCTTATATATGTTTTTATTTCCACATTTCCGTGTTCTGTATTTCTGATAAGTTTCTTTTACCGCCTTAAGACGTAATAAAAGATTTAGAAATTTCACCTGAGCGTAATAAAATTGTAGGAGATATACCCAACTACAACAAGAACCCGTCATGACTCCTTTAGGACCCGAGAACCAAGCGATACCTGAACCACCTAACCAAGGGGGAAATGCTTCAATAGAGATTGAACGGCTTACTAGTCAGATAAGAAGCTACATGTAGTAGACTCAAGTCAGTTCAACGTCTATGCCTGTGAGATATGAGCAAGAAACAACGCAAGATGAACCCCTATCACCTCAATACCACCAAAGTCTCTTACCATGCTTCATAAAGTGTAACCAGTATTTTGACGGAGTTTTTGGAAAACCAGATGAGGCAGAGGATTGGTTGGCACACATTGAGAGGTCCTTTAATGCTTTTGAAGTACCACACCGTCTGAGAGTCAATTATGGAACCTATATGCTCCGCTTACATGCCCGAGTATGGTAGGAATCTAAGGAAAGAGAGTTGACGCCTCCAGTTACATGGGAGATGTTTAAATATGAGTTTTTGGACAAGTATTTCCCCATGAGCTTAAGAGTCCAGTAGTGCAGATTTCCTCAATATCTCACAAGGAGATCGTAATGTGGAGCAGTACGAAACCGAGTTCAGTAGATTGTTGCAATATGCTCCGGAATCATATAAACAAAGTGAGGAACTCAAAAGACAAGTGTTCCTGAATGGTTTAAAAAGACCTTTGGACTCGATTGGAGAAATTTGATATCAGGAGTTATTAAGGATTGCTAGAAAGAGCACGAATAATAGAAAATGCTCAGAGGAGAAGGCAAGAAAGAAGTGATAAGGAAATGGAGTTCTATGTTGCAATGACCCCGAGTCAAAATGTCAGAACACTTCCCGTGGATGATGACCCAAACAAGGAAGAAGACATAATATTGGATAAGATACAATGCTGGAGATGTAAGAGAGAACATTACCCTATACAGGGTCCACAACTCCAATTCAAGTGCTATCTCTGTGGGGACCCTGGTCACAAAGTTGAGAAGTGTCCTAAAAAGATGACCACCAGATGCTTTATTTCCACAAAGTTGGGACATTTGGCTAAAACATGCCCCGAGCGGGATAACCCGCATGTTTCTTCGCTGGATCTACCAAGGAAGAAGAGGAAGACATATAATAGGAATAAAAGCAACAAAGGAAAAAGGAATCGAGTTCTTCAAGAACATCTACATCCGGAAATCTAGTCCGCAACCCTCACACATATGTAGCTTATGAAGAAGCTAGTGATGAGGAGCTGGAGTCCTTTGCCATGGAAAGAAGCGAGGATCAAAGATGCACGGTATCAGGTTAGCGCTATACCCTTAGAATACCACATATTCTTTCCTGCTAATAGAATCAAAGAGATAAGTTGTTAGAAATACCCTTCGGATTAAATGGCTAGACTAAAAATAGGAAAGCCCGAGACTATTAAAAGCTAGAATGAGCCAATGATGGAAACTAAAACATACCTCGATTAATTTAACGAATTCCAAGATACCCCTCATATAACATCTTGTAAATAAAGAACTTTGAAAGATCGAAACCTACGACGATCATTACACAAAAGTTAAAAACTTCGGTGATCAAATCTCAATTACCAAACTCACTAAGATCTTCACAAGTAAATAATTATACAATAAGAAATGAGATCTCTTAATTTCAATCCCATCAAGATGATCACGATGATAAGAATTTAAAATAATGATGACCATATTGTTTAAGGAAATATGAATCATAAAGCACAATCTTGTATATACAGCTACATAAGAATGGAGAAGTGAATCCACAACCTTCGTTGGTCAAGTAATTGAGTCATGAAAGGTCATGTTGTCATGAGTCATCTAGTGTCGGTCGAGTCGAGTCGTCTATGGTTTCGAGTCAAGTCCGCGTCGTTTTCCAAAAGAGTCGTATAAGTGAAGGTTGGAATCGCTAAGCCAAATCTTATAAAATTGTATGTGCTATATTTCGTAAAAGATCTATCATGCGAAATTTAGAAATGATACAAACCGAAGCATAAATCGGTGCTAGAGATATAGTTTGAAATTCACAATCTTTTCTCGACAAACGATATACACGTAACAAGTTTTGCGGACAAAACTTTCCTTAAGGTGGGGAGGATGTAAGCCCCAGAAAATTTCAGTAAATAATTTCAAGATGAACTTCGAAAATAAACCCTAAAAATCACTCCAAATTAAAACCGAATTTCGACAAGTCCTAAATCACGAACGAATCCAAAAATTTCTTAATCATGAGAAAATGAAAATCCTTAAAAATAAAATAAGAACTTAGTGGTCTTCAAATTCAAAACCACGACGTACGAAAAATTTCATATTTAACTCCGATTTATAAAATTGGGTAATATAGATCCCAAAAACGAATCATTAAAAAGTAAATAACGATTAACTTTCGAAAATGAAACCCAATTCAAAAATTTCGAAAACGTTAAAATATATTAAATACTTACAAAAATGAAATGTAAAATAAATCTCTTAAATCAAATATGTTGTATAATCATAAAATACCAGTGTCCAAATTGGCAAGGATTTAAATCGGGAAATCACCTGGTAACCCTAACCGGAATACAATAGTGTAGGTCCGGCAATCTAGTGCCCCTAACTCTAGAGGCCGAGATGTAGTTTAAATATATAGAATAGCTCGTAGTAATATAAGTTTGTTTAAAATATCAGATTGGTAAATTTTTGACCTATTTCGAACCCGTTCGGATACAGACTTCGAAAAGCGTGTCCCAGGGTTCGAGATATCAAAACATATCAATAGTACCG